>ML266035.1:27151-70611 GCA_005239495.1 Nicotiana undulata | reverse complement strand
TTCACCCACGAACCCAAATATACAATTAATTTCGAAATCCAGCCTCAATTCGAGGTAAAGATTCGATTTTTATAAAATTTCCTAATTCTACCTAAACCCTCAATTTTTACCATGAAAATTCTTAGTTTTTGATTTAAAAGTGATGAAAAATAATGGGCAATTGAAGGAGTAAAGATTAGAATTGATTACCTATGACTTGGGGATGATATTTGGTGAAGAAATTCGTTCCTAGGGCTGTGGGGTGCGAAAATTTGAAGAAGAAGATGTCTACCCGTTTTGTATTTATTTTTCTACCAGCTATTTTGTCTCGTTTCTCGTGCCAAACAATCCCTAAACTCGATTTTCTTGTGTCCAATGGATTCCTTGTGAAATGATAATGAATTTAGACTTTTTGATCACTCAATTTGACCTTATAATGAAGGGGATATGTAGGTTTTACGATTTGCAAATATGCAGGTTTTTAATACGTCGTCAGGGACAAATTCGTAATTAACCTGAAAATTTTGGGCAACCTTGGTAAAATGGCCATAAAATCCTCATACGATGTCCAAATTCGATGATTCTTTTTGCTACGGGTTCGTAATTACGATACTGATCTAATACTTCATTCAAAACATAAATTGGAGCTCATTTGTTCAATATGATATCATTTATGCTTGAAGAAACGACGTCGAAGCATAAGAAAGAACGAGCGCAACACAACCCAAACCTATTTGAAACTCACCCGAGCCCTCGGGGCTCTAAATCAAACATGCACGCAAGTCTAAAAGCATAATATGGACTTGCTCCTTCGATCAAATCATGAAAATAACATGTAAAACAACGAATTAAACCTCAAAACTCATTATTTTACTCAAGAACACTTATAGTTCATAACTTTTCAACCAGATGTCCGAATCACGTCAAACGAACTCCGTATTTTATCAAATTTCACAGGCAAGGCCTGAATATCATAACAAATTTGTACCGGCCTCCGGAACCAAAATACGGGCCAAATACCAATGACTTCAAACATTAATTCTTTTCATTATTTCATAAATATTTCAGCAAAATAATTTCTTTCAAAAATTGATTTCTAAGGCTTGGGACCTCGAAATTCATTTTCAGGCATATGCCCGAGTCCCATATTTTACTGTGGACCACCCGGGATTGTCAAAATACAAATCCGGGTCTGTTTACTCAAAATGTTGACCAAAGTCAACTATAATAAATCGTAACTCTAGAAATTACTATTTCTCATATTTTAACATAAAAGCTTCCTGGTTTCACGCCCGGACTGTGCACGCAAATCGGGGTATTTAAAATTAGTCTTTTTATGGCTAATAAGCCTAGAATTGTGTCTAAATTCTTAAAATGACCCTTTGGGTCATCACATAGAGCCCCAGAGAAAAATCACCCAAGCATCGGAAGAGGTTTCTGGAGTCGAACTTGGGGTGGTCGACATCTCGGACTCCCCCCAGGTTTCTGATGCCATGATCCAAGAGGCCAATATGTTAGAGGGGCAACGGGTAGATCCATATCTTCTTTGATGGGCTCGAGGGAGATACTTCCGAAGAGATCCCCGGTTTGGCGATCTATCAGTCCCAAGGAAGATACCATCGTTGAGGGAAACCGGATCTGCACCAAGCTCGAAGCTAGTAGATCAATTTCCAGCTCCAAGTTCCAATCCCAATCGCAAACGGCATTTAGTGTTGATCGTCCCCGAAGATGCTTGAGTTCCCCCCCCCCCTGGTCGGGGTCGCCAGTTATTTGAGGGGCTTGTTAACCAAAGAAGACCAGGTGATGATGAATGCTGTGGGGGCTTCTTGCTTGTTCAACAAGGCCCAACACACACAAAATCGGGTAACCTTCGAACTCTATTTCGTACTCTCTTTGTAATTGTAGATTATTCTTAACACATTTTACTTTTCTTTTGTAGGCTTCAGTGTTGCACCATAAAGCCTTTGTTAGAGTCTGAGAGGAGCATAAGGCTGAAGTTCGGAGCCTTACTGAGAAGAATGATACTTACCGGCTCCCCAGTGAAAGACTCCAGGCTGATCTGGTCGAAGCTCGGGAGGAGCATACTGACCTGGCCGAACATGTATTCCGAATGCTCCACGATAGTGATGCCAAGTTAGAGATAACCACTAATGATCCAATTATGCAGATCAGACAGAGGCTCGAGAAAATTGACCAGCTCATCAAGCAAGTGGATGACGTTCGGGCCGAGGCCGATGTTTATAAAGGGAGCATAGACGTCTTGGCCGCGATGAAAGATACCGTTCAAGCTCAATTGGAACAGAGTGAGACTCAGCTTCAAGCTGAGAAAGAGAAGAACTTGGTGCAAACCGTGAAGATTAAAGAGCTCCAGTCTCAACGGGACTCTGCCACCGGTAAACTCGAGGACGCTAAATCCGAAGTGGTCAAAGACGGCATCCAGGCCGATGAAAAGGTGGATTTGTTTAAAGTTGATGTCGAGGCCATCCAGACCAAAACCAGAAACATGATCAATCACACGAAGTGGCAAGCTCAGAGGGAGGTCCTCGAAGATACTCAAGCCCAAGATTTAGATATTGCGGCCGAGATTGACAATGCCCAAGTAGAAGAACATCGGGCTCGGAAGCCGGCCTTCCCCTAAGATGACTCTGATGAGCTTGAAGAAGAAGATCTCGAAGATGGAGATGTCATTTCCGATAAAGACCAAGATTCATAAGACTTAGTTTCTTTTTTCCTTTTCTGTTGTGCTTTTCTTTTTTGGGGTCGCTTTCGGGCTTATGTAAAGAATTTTGACCGGGCCATGCAGCCTTTGTGAATGATTTTGACATATATACATATATATAAAAACTTATCTTCCCCTTTACCTCATGAAATTATGAAGTTGTATGCTAAGGTCCGAGGTTTAGACAGTTCTATTAAAACCTAACTAGTATAGCCCTTAGGTTTTATGATCGAGCGATGGTCCGCTCAAACTCAAAATAGGTTTTTTAGTTGAGTGAGAACGGTCTCTCGAACGCAAAGCAAAAAATCCCTTAGGCTTTAGTATTTTTTGTATTAGGCCGATCTGCCTTTGTAAAAAGATTGTTTATGGCTTTATCCCCTTTTCTGATTGAAAAAGTTTTTTATCATATGTATCTGCAAAACTTGTAATGCCTTAGCATGAAATAAGGAATTGTTCGAGAGTTTGAACAATTTTGTACTCATTAGAGTTTTCAAAGCTTGATATTATCGAAGCCTATTATGATTTGTCGGTGGTGGCCTTTTTAACCGGTAATGTATACGGTCAAAATCGTTGTGATCGATTTTGAAGTCTCTTATGGCAGCGAAGATAGATCTGAGGAACGACTTTGAGAGGAGTTCATCGAACGACAATACTGAGGGGTCGGCATACATCGGAGCAAGGAATGGGGCGAGACCCGATGAAGGAAAGCTCGGGGATTCCCGAGGATACATGATTAGGGCTGACGAGCGCCTGCAAAATAGTACGAATCAAAGCTAGATCAATAAGTGACCGCGCTAGCTGTCCCCTTTTGTAATAAATACTAATGTACTATGTTAGGGTTTCCCCTCCTATATAAAGGGGACCCCCTTGTCATTTCTTGGACACACAATATTCAATACAAGGAAAAAGAACATTCTCTACTTCATTATTAAAACATTCCCTATTATCTTTCTGTTAGCTCATTTACTTACATTTATTGCCTTTCATCATTTGTTCTTCATTTATAACTCATTATTGATCACAAATAGCATACTCTGAAGCCTACAAAGCTGTTATATCTTCTTCGATCGTCCAACGGTAGCCCCGAGCCTCGACCTCAAGGACCCCCCGGGGCCAGCATCGAACATCCGATTTGAGGCATCTCGGTTTGCTTAACTTCGATTTCATATTGCTTTTAATCTATCTGTTTCAATCGCACTTAGCATCAACTGCCTAACAACTAGTACTAAAATAAATCGCATATTTTTAGAACCACATAATGAAATATAATGTACCTACCATTTTCAAGGTAAACAGGTTATGAAAAAATTCAAAGGCCTATTTTGTTACAAAATTCAGACGTCTCTGAACCGTGTTAATTCGGTTGTAGCCTCTTAGTTTGGTTTTTTCCCATTGGGCTTATTTTCCCGTTTTACTTCGAGCTTGCCCGAAGTGTCAGTCCCCGAGTGGGGTGGCCGTGGCCTTTAAAAATCAAGAGATGCCAAAAGGTCTTATGACCTCGAAGTTTTAAGAATTCGATCTTGTTCGAATTTACTTTTCGAACGGCAATCCCCGAGTTTGGGGGTAATTATCCGAACTCTAGTTATGATCGTCCCTTACGCTTGTTCCATAATAGTTCGAGAGCATGAAATTGTAAAGTAGAAAACTTTTCCACGGCAAGAGACATCGGCAAGGAAAAAATATTCTTTTTATAAATAATTATACATGCGTACATGTTTTGTGCCAGGGATCGAGCAACCTACACGGGCACGGTTTGTTTGATTGTTTGGCCCTTACAAATTTTACTTATCGAGACCCCGCTGCCGTGAAGTAATTTCCTTGCAACAAAGTTGACATTCCAAGGCAATGCCCCCTAGTATTCAAGGTTGATTGCAAAGAAGCCTCGGATAGTGTTGAATTGTTCTAAGTTAGCACGATCAATGGTTATACCCATTTAGGACAAACCCGGTCTAAGGAAAAAAGAGTACAATGCGTGCTTTCAGACCTAAGGACTTCGTGTCAAAGAATCTATCGATGATTCTGGTCGAACACCTGTAAGAGCTAGTTTAAAATATAAATGAAAATGGAAGGGGTCGTACCTTAGCAGTAGTATAATTTTAGGAGCGTTATGTTCCAATTGCTCGGTAGTTGTTCGCCATTCATCGTGCTGAGCTTGTAGGATCCTTTTTCGGTGATTTCGAGAACCTAGTACGGTCCTTCCAAGTTCGGACCAAGTTATCCTTCATTCGGATTTCGGGTGTTGAGGGTGACTTTTCGTAGCACCAAGTCCCCGATGTTAAATGTCGAAGATTGGCTCTTCGATTGTAGTCCCTTTCGGTCCGCTATATTTGGGCGGCCAGTCAGACGAGGGCGGCTACAATTCTAGGCTCGTATTCATGTCACGACCCAAATTTGCCTCCGTTGGGTATCGTGATGGCACCTAGTCTCTACGACTAGGTAAGCCTAAAACTTGCGGAGAAATAAAAGCAATATAATAATTGAAAAATAAAAGAAGAAGAAGACACATAACTCAGCCGCTCGGCATATACAATTTCACTCCCCAAAAAGCAGGAATGTCACGACAGTCACAAGCTCTGTACTAAATATAGCTTTATACAAAGAAGTAGCATAAATACATAAGTCATCTATGCATATACTAGAGTACAAGGGGACTCGTGGGATTCTGCGGACGCGGCAGAATTACCTCGCGGTATCCTGGCAGCTGCTAGAGCGACTCCTAGGCACGATACTGGGTGATGGTACCTGGATCTGCACATGGAAAACATGCGCAAGAAAGGGCATGAGTACTCCACATTTGGTATCCAGTAAGTGCCAAGCCTAACCCCAGTCAAGTAGTGACGAGGTCAGGTTAAGGCTCTACTGGATTTTTGTAGTAAAACAGTCTAAAAATTGAACAGAGAGATATAATAAGCTAAGGCAAAAACAATAGAACAGTAAGATGGAAGAAAGTGGCAAAAGGGAGCCCTCGGCTCGGCACAACGTATCTCACAGTAATAAACATGCCATGTAGTACACGGGGAAAGCTCCCGGAATCTCGTTTGTAGTCCCAAATTAAATATGCGATGCAGTACAGGGGGAAAACTCCCAGAATCTCGTCCATAGTCCCAATTTAAGGGCCTCTCGGCTGCATGAAGATATGCCAAACTCCCCAAACTCTCCGCCCGGCGACTCAAGGCATCAGCCACCACATTGGCCTTCCCCGGGTGGTATAATATAGTGATGCCATAATCCTTGAGTAACTCCAACCACCTATGCTGGCGCAAATTGAGGTCTTTCTGTTTGAATATGTGATGCAAACTCCGGTGATCCGTGAAAATCTCACAGGGAACACCGTATAAATAATGACGCCATATCTTCAGGGCATGAACAATCGCTGCCAACTCAAGATCATGAACTGGATAGTTCTTCTCATGAACCTTCAATCTGTCTGGACGCGTAGGCAATCACCCTACCGTCCTGCATCAACACCGTCCCAAGGCCAATCCTCGAAGCATCACAATAGACTGTATAGGACCCTGGACCGGTAGGAAATACTAACATTGGAGCTGTAGTCAGGGCTGTCTTGAGCTTCTGAAAGCTCTCCTCGCACTCCTCAGACTACCTGAACGGTGCACCCTTCTGGGTCAGTCTAGTCATAGGCACTGCAATGGATGAAAATCCCTCCACAAAACGGCGATAGTACCCAGCCAAACCGAGGAAACTGCGGATCTCAGTAGTTGAAGACGGTCTAGGCCAACTCTGCACCGCCTGCACCTTCTTCGGATCTACCTTGATCCCATCACAAGACACCACATGGCCTAAGAATTTCACAGAATCAAGCCAAAATCCACATTTAGAAAATTTGGCATACAATTTCTTCTCCCTCAAAGTCTAAAGCACAGTACTCAAATGTTGCTCATGGTCCTCCTGGGACCGGGAATATATCAAGATGTCATCAATGAACACAATGACGAAAGAATCAAGATAAGGCTGAAACACATTGTGCATAAAGGTTGTTGGGGCATTGGTCAGCCTAAATGACATAACAAGGAACTCATAGTGGCCATATCTGGTCTTGAAAGCAGTCTTTGGGATGTCCGACTTCCGAATCTTCAACTGATGATAGCCCGAACGCAGATCAATCTTGGAGAACACCCTAGAACCCTGTAACAGGTCAAATAAATCATCAATGCGAGGCAATGGGTACCTGTTCTTCACTGTAACCTTATTCAGTTGTCGGTAATCAATACACATACGCATAGAACCATCATTTTTCTTCACAAATTATATCGGAGCACCCCAAGGTGATACACTGGGCCTGATGAAACCCTTATCAAGAAACTCTTGTAGTTGCTCCTTCAACTCCTTCAACTCAGGAGGAGCCATACGATAGGGATCAGGAATGGAAATGGACTGAGTGCCCGGCAACACAATGCCGAAATCAATATCTCTCTCTGGCGGCCCGTAAGATTAGCTGGAAAAACATCGGGGTAGTCCCGCACAACCGGAACTGACTCAACTGAAGGGGTATCAACACTAACACCTCTCACATAGGCTAAATACGCATCACACCCCTTCTCCACCAACCGCTGAGCCTTAAGAAAGGAAATGACTTGGCGGGGAGTATACTCTAAGGAACCTCTACACTATAACCTCGGTAAACCTGGCATAGCCAGCGTCACAGTCTTAGCGTGATAATCAAGAATATCATAATGGGGCAACAATCAGTCCATGCCAAATATAACATCGAAATCTACCATACGGAGTAATAACAGATCAACCCTGGTCTCAAAACCACATATAACAATCAAACACGACTGATATATGCGGTCCACAACAAGAGAATCTCCCATGGGAGTAGATACATATACGGGGGAACTCAAAGAATCCCAAGATACCTCCAGATGTGAAGCAAAATAAGAAGACACGTATGAATATGTAGAGCCTGGATCAAATAATACTGATGCATCCCTATGACAAACAAGGAAAATACCTGTGATGACTAAATCTGAGGCCACAACCTCGGAATGGGATGGAAGAGCATAGTACCTGGCCTGGCCTCCCCCTCTAGGGCGGCCTCGACCTCCCTGGCCTCCACTTCGAGCTGTCTGAGAAGGTGGGGTAGCAGTTGGGGCTGGAAGAATAGCTAGGGGACCCGGTGGAATACGTGGGACCTGATAAGTCTGAGGTGGTGCACCCCTCTTAACTCTGGGGCAATCTCTGATCACGTGGCGAGGGTCACCACACTCAAAACAACCCCTCAGAGGACGTGGTGGCTGATGCTGACTCTGAACTGGCCTGTTGAACTGGCCGGTGATGGAACCTCGAGCAGGAGGCACACTAGATACTGGTGATGCTTAATAAGGCTCCTGAAGTCTAGAACGAGCTGGAATACCACTAGCTTCTGGAAGAGCTGAAGGAACGGGGCGACTCACAAAACCCCTACCATAGTGTGCTGCTGGTGCATGAACTCCCGAAAAATGGCCAGTATCTCGAGACCTCTTGGCCTCTCTCTCTTCCCTGTCCTGGGATAACATACTCTCAATCCTCCAAGCAATACTCACGGCCTGCTGGTAAGGGATATCTGTCTCCAACTCCCTGGCCATGCTGGTCTGAATACTAGGGTGAAGCCCCTCAATGAAGCGTCGAACCCTCTCTCTGATAGTGGCAACCAAGGCTGGTGCATAATGAGCCAAGTCACTGAAACGGACTGCGTACTCTATCATGGCACCCTGGCGTAACTGCTCAAACTCCACACGCCAAGAATCCCTGAGGCTCTAAGGGACAAACTCAAGCAAAAACATCTCGGAGAACTAATCCCAAGTAAGTGAAGCTGCCTCTTCCGGACTACTCAACTCATAGGCACGCCACCACTGATAAGCCGCTCCCCTCAGCTATAAAGTGCTGAAAGAAACCCCACTCGTCTCCACAATACCCATAGTGCGGATAATGCGATGACACTCCTCAAGAAAACTCAGAGCGTCATCTGAAGCTAGTCCACTGAAAACAGGTGGGTGGTACTTCTTGTACCTCTCAAGTCTGAGATGCTCTGCCTCAGAAACAGCGACCCCGGTATCATGCTGAGCTGGAGCCGCTAGGGGCATTGGAATATACTCTGGAACCTACCCAATATGGACCATCTGCTCAGCAGTACGGGCTACGGGAGTCTGTGTACCTCCCCCGGCCTGAGATGTAGCTGGAGCTATCGGGAGTAGCCCGCCTGAGACGGAGTGCTGAAGGCACTCAAGAACTCAGCCAAAGTCTCCTGGAGGGCTGTAGTAATAGTACGGACCTCTTGTGCCCCTCCAACTGCAGCTGCCGGGGGCTCCTCCGTCTCTGCCCTCGTCGGTGCTCGGGCTGCATCGCTTGCTCGTCCTGTACCCCGACCCTTGCCTCTGGTGGCTCTAGATGGGGGCTCGGGTTCCTGATCATCAGTATGTCCGGGACGGGTCCGCACCATCTGTGAGCAAGAGTAGAATAGAATTTTTGAATTTTTCATGACAGTAACTAGTACGACAAGGAATTCCAAGGAATACGATTTTTCTTAACAGTTACATAGCCTCTCGAAGATATATGCGGACGTCTCCGCACCGATCCTCGAGACTCTAATAAACCTGCTTGTCACTAGTGACTCCTATGAACCTAGAAGCTCTGATACCAACTTGTCACGACCCAAATTTGCCTCCGTTGGGTATCGTGATGGCACCTAGTCTCTACGACTAGGTAAGCCTAAAACTTGCGGAGAAATAAAAGCAATATAATAATTGAAATATAAAAGAAGAAGAAGACACATAACTCAGTCGCTCGGCATATACAATTTCACTCCCCAAAAAGCCGGAATGTCACGACAGTCACAAGCTCTGTACTAAATATAGCTCTATACAAAGAAGTAGAAGAAATACATAAGTCATCTATGCCTATACTAGAGTAGAAGGGGACTCGTGGGATTCTGCGGACGCGGCAGAATTACCTTGCGGTCTCCTGGCAGCTGCTAGAGCGACTCCTAGGCACGATACTGGGTGCTGGTACCAGGATCTGCACATGGAAAACATGCGCAGGAAAGGGCAAGAGTACTCCACATTTGGTTCCCAATAAATGCCAAGCCTAACCCCAGTCAAGTAGTGACGAGGTCAGGTTAAGGATCTATTGGATTTTTATAGTAAAACAGTCTAGTAATTGAACAGAGAGATATGATAAGCTAAGGCAAAAACAGTAGGACAGTAAGCTGGAAGAAAGTAGCAAAAGGGAGCCCTCAGCTCGGCACAACGTATCTCAGAGTAATAAACATGCCATGCAGTACAGGGGGAAAGCTCTCAGAATCTCGTCTGTAGTCCCAAATTAAATATGTGATGCAGTACAAGAGGAAAACTCCTGGAATCTCGTCCTTAGTCTCAATTTAAATATGCAATGCAGTACAGGGGGAAAGCTCCCGGAATCTCGTCCGTAGTCCCAATTTAAATATGCAATGCAAATGAATACCGAATACAATTTATTTAAATAGTTCAAGAAGAATCACAGGCAAATACGGATAAAACTACCTAAACATGGTGCAAATAGTAAACAATTAGGGGAAACTCAAGTAAAACAGATAGGCATGCTTATTCCTAAGCTAAACTTCACAGTTAGTACATGAAGCAATGAAATAGGGATAAAATGATTTATGTCATGAAAGGAAAAGTGGAGTTTTTGCAACAATAGCTCGTGTACGCACTCGTCACCTCGCGTACACGGAAGCGATATAACAAAAACGGTATCAAAATAACCTAAGGGGAAGTCCCCAACACAGAGTTAGGCAAGCCACTTACCTCGATTGCGCTAATCAACTCAATACCACGCTCTTGCCACGAGTATTCGACTCTGAATGGCCCAAATCTATTCAATTCGATTGCATAATGTAAATATCACTTTAAGGAATCACAATAACTAATAAGTTCGAAGCTAATACGCGAAATTAGGAAATTTTCCCAAAAAGTCGTCTCAAAATCAGGTAAAATTTATAAATTCCGAACACCCATTCACTCACGATTATAACCATATAAGAATTACTCAAATCGAATATCAAAATCCTAATCAAAACTCAAGAATTCAGCCTAGGAACTTTATCTCATTTTCCCTAATTTTTCCACCATAAATTCGAATTTAAAGGATGGATTAAGGAGTATAATCAAGGAAATTAGCCCAAACTGAGTAGGAATCACCTACCTAAATTGCCCAGGTGAAAATCTCCCTTAAAATCGCACTTTCCCGAGCTCCCAACTTCAAAATATAAAAAATAGCTTAAACCCACGATTTTGGGTCTTTAATGATTCTGCCCAGTTCTTGTTCTATGCGATCGCGAAGAGTACTCCAACACACACCTAAAATTATTCTACGCAAACCCAGTGCACTGTTTGCGATCGCGGACCTCATCCACTCAAAGCTACGCGATCGCGGTTGGCTTCACGCGACCGCGTAGGGAAATTTCCAATTCTTCAGCTGCCTAAGCTCCTATGCGATCGCGACCTGGACCATGCGAACGCGGAGACCAATTATGCCCAAACACTGTGATCGCGAACCCATTGGTGCGACCGTATATAACAAATCCTACCTACCTCAGCTCACTCTACGCGATCGCGGATGAACTCACGCGATCGCAGTGAACAAATGATTGCTGTTGTAACACCAGAAAACCAGCAGTTCACCTAAGGCCAAAAGTGCCCATTTGAACACCCGAAACACACCCGAGGCCTCCGGGACCTCAACCAAACCTACCAACCAACCCTAATACCTCACTGGAACTTAGTCGAGCCTTCAAAACACATCTCATAACATCAAAATCATCAATTAAGCATGGATTCAATCCTAAGAACTTATGAAATTCTCAAAATCCACATCCGATGCCGAAACACGTCAAAACTCATCCGAATGACCTCAAATTTTACACACAGGTCATAAATGACACTACGGACTTGCTGTCACTTCTGAAATTCCATTCCGAGTCCGATATCAAAATTTCACGTATCAGCCGAAATCGCAGAAATTCTAACTTTCGCCAATTCAAGCCTAAATCTACCACTGGCCTCGAAAATACATTCCGAACACGCTCCTAACCCCTAAATCACCCAACGGAGCTAACGAAGTTGACAAAAAAAATTCCGGATACGTCTTCACACAGTTCCAAATATGGCCCGATTTCTAAGCTAAATTTCACATTTAAGGACTATGTGTCCAAAATTCCTCCGAATGTCACCATTCAACGCTCCGACAAGTAGAAATAGACTTGGGAGAAACAGTTATTTGGGGATAGGGGGTGCTAACTCTCAAAATGACCGACCGGATCGTTACAATTCACGGCCTTGTTATTTGATTCTTCTATTACATATCAGAACCTGATGCTAGGTTCTCCGACCTCGATCGGGATAAGAGCTTCGGCACCATAGACTAACGAGAATAGCGTTGCTCCTGTACTAGACTTCAATATTGTGTACTATGCCCAAAGAACCTCTGGCAGTATCTTTCTTCACTTCCCTGTAGTGTCGGTCAATCTCTTCTTAAGATTCTGCAAGATGGTTTTGTTGGTTGAATCGACTTGTCCATTCCCGCTGGGATGATAAGGTGTCGATAGGATTCTTTTGATCTTGTGATCCTCAAGAAATTTAGTCACTTTGCTGCTGATGAATTGTTTTCCATTATCACATACAATCTTAGAGGGCATCCCGAACCGACATATCATGTGGTCCCAAATGAAGTTTATAACTTATTTTTCTTTGACTTTCTCGAAAGCCTATTCTTCAACCCACTTAGAAAAATAATCAGTCATAAATAAAATAATCTAAGCTTTACCTGGGGCCTATGGGAGAGGGCTGACGACGTCCATTCCCCGTTTCATGAACGTCCATGGGGATAAGACCAAATGGAGTTGCTCTTCGGGCTAGTGAATCATTGATGCATACCTTTGGAATTTGTCGCATTTTTGAACGAATTCCTTTGAATCTTTCTCCATGCCGATCCAATAATATCCTGCTCTGATTACTTTGTGAACCGACGATTCGGCACCAGAATGATTTCCACAAGTGCCCTCGTGAACTTTTCGTAGGACGTATTCGGTGTCTCCCAGTCCCAAACATTGTGCCAACGGTCCATCGAACATCCTTCTAAATAGCATTCGGTCTTCGAACAAAGTGAATCGTGCTGCCTTTGTACGCAGAGCTCTCGACTCCTTTGGATCTGATGGAAGCTTCCCGATTTTTAAGTACTCTATGTAATTGTTTCTCCAATCCCAAGTCAAACTTGTGGAGTTTATCTCGTCGTGACCTTCTTCGATCAACAATCTCATGAGTTGTACGGTAGTCCCCAAGTTGAGCTCGTCATCTTCGACCGATGAACCTAAGTTTGCAAGAGAGTCGGCCTCGTAGTTGTGTTGTCAAGGTACATGTTGCAAGGTCCATTCCTTGAATCGATTTAGAGTTACATGTAGTTATCCAAGTACCTCTGCATTCGGTCTTCTCGGACTTCAAAAGTCCTGTTAACTTGGTTTACCACGAGGAGGGAATCACACTTGGCCTAGATGACCTTTGCTCCCGAGCTTTTAGACAAATCGAGACCTGCAATCATGGCCTCATACTCGCCTCACTGTTAGTCAATTTTGAAGTCCAGATAGATTGTCTAACTACATTACCAGTGGGGGCTTTTAACACGATACCCAGCCCGGACCCCTTCGCGTTAGATGCATCGTGCGTAAGGAGGGTCCAGACTCCCGATGACGTACCCGATTTTATTAACATTTCTCTTTAAACCTCGGGAATGAGAGCCAGCCTGAAGTCGGCCATGAACCCTACCAAGATTTGAGACTTGATGGAGTTTCAGGGTTGATATTCAATATCATGCCCGCTGATTTCTACGACCCATTTGTCCAATCGACCCGAAAGCTCGGGTTTGTGCAAAATATTTCGAAGTGATAAGTTGTTACGACACATATTAGATGACATTGAAAATATAGCTTTAATTTCCGAGGCGCTTACTAAAGCAAGCGCTAATTTTTCTAAGTGTGGATATCTAGCTTCAGCCTCTCCTAAGGCCCGACTAACATAATGGACAGGGAATTGCATACCTTGTTCTTCTCGGACTAGGACTCCACTTACCGCTATCCCTGAGACTGCCAAGTACAAGTAAAGTTGTTCATCCGTTTTCGGGGTGTGAAGCAGCGATAGGCTCGATAAATATCGCTTTAGTTCCTCCAAGGCATGTTGGCGTTCCGTAGTCCATGTAAAGTTATCCTTCTTTTTTAAGTAGCGATATGAATCGGTGACTCCTATCTAAGGATCTCGAAATGAATCTCTTATCTGCCTAGTTAGCCTCTGCACGACCTTCACATTATCTACCGTCGTGATATCCTCGATAACTTTGATTTTATCGGGGATCTTTATCTGATAGTTAGACACCATGAAGCCAAGAAACTTGCCCAAGCCAACCCCGAATGCACACTTTTCTGGGTGAGCTTCATATTATACTTCCTCAGTATATCGAAAGTCTCTTGAAAATGCCTTAAATGGTCCTCTGCTCGCACGGACTTAACTACATGTCATCAATATAAACTTCAATTGATTTTCCTATTTGTTCTTCGAACATTTGGTTTACTAGGCGTTGATAAGTTGCACCAGCATTTTTTAGTCGAAACGGCATTACATTATAACAGTAGGTGTCATACTTAGTGATAAACGAGGTCTTTTCCTGGTCCTCCGAGTTCATCTATATTTGGTTGTACCTAGAGTAGGCATTGAGAAAATTGAGAATCTCGTGGCCGGCTGTGGCATCGATCATACTATCGATATTAGGCAGAGAAAAATAATCCTTAGGGCATAAAATATTCAAGTCTTTATAATCTGCGCACACTTTAAATTTATATCCGTTCTTAGGGACTACCACTAAGTTTGCTAACCATTCGAGATATTTACTTCCCGAATGGATCCCATTTTGAGAAGTTTTATTACCTCGTCTTTGATTAATGTGTGCTTAACCTCGGATTGTAGCCTTCTTTTTTCTTCACCGGATGAAACTTCGGGTCCAGACTTAATCTGTGGGTAGTGATTTTCGGTGGGATCCCTATCATATCAAGATGGGACCAATCAAAGAAATCCATGTTATCTAAAAGGAATTGAATAAGTTTCTTACTGAGCTCGGTTGTTAACCTCGTGCCCAGGTATACCTTTCATTCGGGAACTTACTTGATCAATATGACTTGTTTCAGCTCTTCGACCGTTGAGTTGGTGTCATCGAAGTCATCGAGAATTATGAAGGATTGAGGGATCCAATAGTCGTCGTCATCGCCGGTCCCCTGCTTCTCCGATTGAGTTGAGGTTGGTGTTTGTGGTTGCTATTTGGCCTCCTGTTTTTCCTTCGAATCTGATCCCTTCGCTGATGAGAGTGTCTAAACCGGTATCACATCGTCGACTGCAAACATCTCCTTGGAGGCGGGTTTCTCCCCGTACACCATTTTGACTCCCACTGGTGTCGGGAACTACAAAACTTGGTGAAGGGTCGAGGGTACTGGCCTCATGTTATGGATCCAAGGCCTTCCAAGAAGGGTGGTGTACCTCATGTCACCCTCGATCACATGGAACTTTGTTTCTTGGATGGTTTCGGCCACGTTCACTAGCAAACTAATTTCACCTTCGGTGGTTTCACTTGCCATGTTGAAGCCGTTAAGTACTCGGGTTGCGAGCACAATTTGATCATGTAGGTCGAGCTATTCTACAACCCTCGATCCGATAATGTTGGTCGAGCTACCTGGATGAATCAAAACACGTTTACCTTGAATTTTGTTCGTAAGAACAGACATTACCAGTGCGGCGTTGTGAGGTTGTAAGATACCCTATGCATCATCGTCGTTGAAAGACATGGTCCCTTCCGGTACGTAGTCTCGAGTCCGATGTTCCCTCGTGATCGACACCTTGGTGCGTTTGAATACGGGCCGCTGTGGAATGTTGACCCTTCCAACAATCATGTGAATCACGTGTTGCGGCTCTTCTTGCTCATTCTGCCTGTTTGAATCTATGTTCTTGAAGTGGTCTTTATACCGGTCACTCAAGAATTATCAAATATACCCCTCGTTGAACAAACATGCTACCTCCTCCCTCAGCTGTATGCGGTCTTCTGTTCTATAACCATGGGTGCCAAGATATTTGCACGTTTGATTAGGATTTCTCTGGGCTAGATCAGTTTGTAAAGGTCGAGGCCATCTGGTGTCTTTGATGCGTCCGATGGCTGATACAATAGCTGACGCATCAACGTTGAAGTTGTATTTAGATAATCGAGGTGCTTTTTGGGCTTGACATTCCTGTCGAAACCACTTTAGCTCATAAGCCCTCGGGAGCTCTGTCCCTGATCATTCCTTCTATCACTTCGAACAGGGTTGCGTCCAGGCCCGTTGTTTCTCCGATATCCACCATATGGATGATATCGATCTTTATTTGACAGTGGTTCCCTATCAATATCCCTTATAACTTTGTCGACGGGCCTGTTTGGATAAACAGACCCAGAAGGAGCCCCCAACTGGTCGTCCTCGACCCTAATCTTTGACTGGTACCGATTGTGCAAACCGGCCCAGGTTATAGCTGCATACTCGATCAGATTTTGCTTTAACTTTTGTGTGGCTACCGAACTTTGTATGTTTAGCCCTTGAGTGAAAGCCTGAACGGCCCAATCATCGACGACCTGGGGTAGATCCATACGTTCAATTTGGAACCGAGATACAAAATCTCTAAGCATCTTGTTGTAACTCTGCTTCACTTTGAAGAGGTCTGACTTCCTGGTCTCAGCCTTTATGGCTCCGGTGTGTGCTTTGACGAAGGAATCTGCGAGAATGGAAAAAGAATCAATGGAGTTGGGTGGCAAATTATGGTACCATATCATCTCCCCCTTTGATAAAGTTTCTCCGAATTTCTTCAGCAGTACGGACGCAATCTCATCGTCCTCTAGATCGTTCCCCTTTATTGCGCATGTGTAGGAAGTAACATGCTTGTTGGGGTCGGTAGTTCTATTATACTTGGAAATTTCTGGCATGCGGAATTTCTTTAGAATGGGCTTAGGAGCCGCCCTTGGGGTGGGGGGGGGGGGAAGGCTTTTGCACGAACTACTTTGAATCCAAACCCTTCAAAATCGGTGGTGCCCTCAAAATTTGATCTATTGGGGANGGGGGGGGGGGGGGGGGAAGGCTTTTGCACGAACTACTTTGAATCCAAACCCTTCAAAATCGGTGGTGCCCTCAAAATTTGATCTATTGGGGAGTTATATGTTTCCACTTTTTTATCATTTTCTTCAATCTTCTTCTCCCCTGATTCGATTCGCTTTGTCAGCTCTTCGAGAAATTTCATAATAGTGGGGTCGGTCCTTGATTGATTCGCGTTTGACCTCCCTGGCACTGGTTCGATCCTGTGAACAACTTCCAGCGATGGCTCGGGTTCGACCCTACTCGGTGCATGGTTCTGATTTTAAAGTTGTGTTATTACAACTTGTTGATCCTGCAACATTTTGAATTTATTCAGAGGCTGATTTCGCCGTCTTCATCGCCATGTGCGTTCTGATCGGCGTATCGAACATCTCTGCGGACCCTATTTAGGGGTCGATGCACAAATTTCCATTCAGGGAAACATGGGAACTGACGTCGATGGGGTATGCAAGTGGTACTCCTTCGAAGTCAACCAGAGGCATTTCGTTCCCTAGGGCGGCTATGTTTTCGTTTTCTCCATGAAATCCAAGGTCATTGTCGATGTGTGTGGGTACTGCTTGAGAGTTAGACATTATGATCCTGGAATCAAAAACGCTCACAAGAACAAGTGTAAAGCAGTGTGTGTTATGAAAATTAGTACCAGGCAACCACTATTGTCCTTACCCCCACAATGGGCGCCAAACTGTTTACCCTTAATATTGGATAATAATTAAATTTGTAAGCGATTTTAAGAGTATGTGATTTTACTTTGTAGAGAATGAGAAATATGAGAATTGATGTTAGAAATTTACTGTAAAATAAAGTAAACCAATATCAAACGCAGCTTGGCCCTCGAGCTAGATCACCCTTGAACCGACTAAGTCTATAATTGAAAAGGATGAACTGAACAGCAGAGTAAGAATGCTTAAGAGAGAAAATGTTATATATTACTTTGTTACGCGTGAATATGATGATTACAAAATGATTGGAGCCCCCCTTTATATAGTAGGGGAATTCTACTTATGGTACAATTCTAAATATAGAAGGAAATTCCATGATTGGCTAAATAACCGGTCTTGATTTGATACGTGCCGAGATTCTCGCCACAATCCTTGCCCGATCACGGATATCTCGGCTTTCTGTTATTCGACTCAGCATGCTTTCTTCGGTCTCGCTCGATGCCTATCATGTTGGTCTCCATCTCGGATGGTCTTGATCTCAATTGGTCCTCGAATTACGAGCTTAGTAATGTGTCTTCATGTTACGATCTGATATAACACGGGACCGAACATTGGCCTGCCATCCTGGTCTCGATTAACCATACAAAATCGAGCGAGCCCGGATTTGACCGTATACAATATTTCTTGTAAAATCATCTCTCAAATTCTAAAGATTTTTATTTTTCAAAGAAGAATGCAAAGAGTAATATAGTTCTTGTCAAATTTGACCGAACAAAAGAAGTCATCGAGTCCTTAAACACAAGCTCAAGCTGGACTGAAGACTCTTTACTTTCTCTTCTTTTTCTCATTAACACTCTCCTAATTAAAACCATAACTTTGAACGATAGAAATAGTCTTATCAAATTTTTTAGCGCAAAACACAGCGTAGAGTTCTTTTCGGATCTTGAAACCCAACTAGCTCATGTACTATAACGACAACTGGACTTTAGTATGCAAAAAATTGGTAAGTGTTGTGAGTATTGACCACTGTATCCAGACTTTGCGTCACAAACATTTCGAACGCAGTAGAAAAAAAGAAAATAAAAATAAAAGGAAAGTAAAAAATTGACCAACGCTGGTAATAACATGAACTAATGGTAAGGAAATGCTTTGTGATTTTCAAGTATAGAAAATGTCTATAAAGTCGTTATAACTAGGGGAAGGTCCCGTTAATTGTGTAACCTTGAAAAGATGTCAATGTAATTGAAAAATATATTAATTTAATGTTTTTGCACAATAGTAGTTTTGTAACGGCTGAAGACTATAGATGTGTTGAAGAATTGTTATCGATATTTGGTTACCTAAAAATCGAGTAACAATAAAACTTATATTGTGGTAATTCAATACCAATTGATAAACAAAGAATTAAACATATGAGTTAGACAATAAAATAAATCAAACGAGTATGTAAGGAAAGCCTCGACCTCGATCTGAGACAGTCTCGAGGTAGAATAATAAGAACGGTAAATGATAGAGCAATTCTGATGAACAGTAAGTTAAATAGCAGTAAGTGACGAGTGTATATATTTTTATCAGTTAATGATGATGCTTACAAATGGATGGGATTCCCCTTTATGTAGTAGAGGAGTTCTAAATAAGGTACACTTCTAATTATAGTAGAAAATCATATTAACAGCAGATTAACCATCGTAGATTAATCCATTCCGAAATTCACGCCACGATTCTCGACCTATCACGGATATCTCATCATTTCCGTTATTAAGCTATACTGACGTCATTTCGAAGTCTGTCTTTTTCTGGCCTCGATTATTGATTCGACCTTGGTTTGGAAAGCGACTTCGATTCCGGACTGAACGTCCTAGCTTTTTGACATGACATTCCTGTCTCGATCAAAGAATGAAATCGGGTAGCCCCGATTTCCACCGTATACAATATTCAAATTTTAACCATTTAAGGAAGATAACGAGCTAAAATAAACGCATGTGTGAGAGATCGTGTGCATCTTCAACCCTTGATTCGATAGGAGGATTCAGAATTTGAAGTAACTGTTAGGAGCAAAAAAATCAGGTGTCATGGGGGAGCTAGCAAAGCAAACCTTGTACTACGATAAATCAGACAACAAAAGAGAAATCCACCAAAAGAGATACAAACATTTAACGTGATTCATTCAATTGACCTACGTCCACGGTGGAGATGAGCAATCCACTATAGGAAGGAGAGTACAAAAATATTAAGAGAACAGCCTCACGAAGAAGCAAACACAAGTGACACACTAACACTTGTCCCGTAAGTTCTCCCCCTAAACACGAATCTCAGACTCATATGGCTACATTGTGGATGCTACTGAATGAGAAGGAAGGATCCTCAATTTATAAAAGTCTAAACCTTTTCCTACAAGAAAAAAGGACTAGCCAAGCATGGAAGAATTAAAATTTCCTTTTACAAAAAGGAAAACTCAATTATGGTAAATATATTGTCCTTTCCTTCAAGAAATAGGAACCAAATATGTTAAGTGATGTTTTATACGTCAATACCACACAAAGGGGGGGGGGGGGGGGCATTTATGTGGTGTCCGATTTTCACGTGCACCAGTTAGAGAAGGACCAGGTTCTTCTATGTGTTCCAACCTCTACTGTTTGTGGAATAATAAATACAGAAAATAAAGAACACAGAGATTTTTACGTGGAAAACACCTTGCTCAAAAGGTGAAAAAAACACGATCTACTTCCCAGTAGGATTTTCCCAAAACACTTTACTAAATCAGTGAGCCAAACAGCATTTGCAAAAACTCTTTTGTAAACTTAGGATTACCTCTAATCCTTTTGTAGCAAACTAGCCTCTAGCTATTTGCGACAAACTCCAAGTTAGCTATAACTTGAAACACACAGTACCTATTACAAACGCTTCTAGATAAAGTTGAAAAGGTACAAGTTGAAATCACCTACTACAAGTAAACTAGACTAAAAGACAACATATGGAACTGGTTCTTCTAGCTGGTTCAAGTAGCTTCAGAGTCGCACACTTAAATCTCACACGAACTGCTTGCAAAGTTGCCTCGCTAATTTTGCTCTCAATTCTTGCTTAACTTCTGCTTTTGTGACTCCCTGTACAATAAGAATAATCTACAATATATAGGATTAGTATACAATAGATTTACTAGAGTTCTAATGCTACTCTTCCTTGGTGGAAAAGTTCTAGTTGATCTCAACTCCTCAACTCCTTCCTTATCTTTGATTCTGTTCTTACTTAATAAGGAGTCCTTCTCCTTATCATTTTGCAATCTTTTCGATCAGAAGATATCTCTTATTTTCCCAGAATTCGTTTATCTCCTGCATGTGCACCTCACGTGCCTTTAACTCTGCTTGTGCATATGTCTGCCAGTGATGGACCTGGTTCATTTCTGAGTTCCTTTGTCAATCTTCAAAACTATTCAATTTCTTGGGCCAACAAATTCCCCCTTTTTGATGATGACAAACTTTGTGCGTCCATAAGCTTAGGCCTGTATCCAACTTAATCCAACATTGACACATTTTAGAGTATTAAGCATTTATCACAAAAGAACAAGGGTTCATTAGGTTATAAATATCACATGTTCAGAGTAGCACATAACCATTCTTCCCCCTTTTGGCATCATCGAAAAGTTGCAAAATTTATGAAAGTCCCAGATATTTAAGTATTACTCATGACCACGGGGCAACTGCAATGTCACGCTCCAAAACCGAGAGACGAGACCAGCACCTAACCGAATGATCCCGGTCAAGCGGACCTGGATTTCCTTTCCTACCCAACGTATTACCCCGTGTTTATAATATACAAATTTATAAATGAAATAGCAAATGGAACCAAAGTATGAATTTACAACATAAGTCCATTTTCCTCTTTTAAAGCTTCAACATTTGATAATCCCAAAATATACAACTAAGCACAACATGCCAGTACGGGGCCACGATTACGAATAATTACAAGTACTACCCAAAATATATACAACCCACATAGTGTCTACGGAGCCTCTAAAGGTACGGAGAAGAGTATACATACTTGCCGGTAACAAGGCCCCGGTTATACCTTAAGAGAACCAAAATATACAAAAGAGATGACATGGACTACGCACGGCCCCGTGAGGAATAGGGCTCACCAGTACTGCTTAAGGGATGAAGAGAAGGCACCACTATCGGCGGACGGAGCTACCTGCTATAGAACCACATACATCCATATAAAAGATGTAGCGCCCCCGGCAAAAGGGACGTTAGTACCATGGAATAGTACTAGTATGTATGAACAAACTATACTCCAAGTAAAATCAAACATCGCACGGATATGAGGCAGTCAAAGAAACCAAACAAATATTGCACAGATATACAGAGAATCACAAATGAGGTTTTCACAGTTTCTTATTTCAATTGTTCTCCTGTTGCGGCACGCAACCCGATCCCACCGTACAATCATATTCCACCCTTATTTCTTCTGTTGCGGCGTGCAACCCGATCCCACCGTACAATCACATTCCACCCTTATTACTTCTCAACATACCACCCTTATTTCACCTGTTGCGGCGCGCAACCCGATCCCACCGGACATTATTTAGATAGAAACAACAATCAACAATTCAATCACAAGTATTTCTATCATCAAGAGTATAAATTCATAACAACCAAACAACCATGTGAAATCAAGGGTACAATAATCTTTACCAAGCAGTGAGTCATGTATGGTACGCCATAACTATTTAGATTAATTAAATCAATTCACATTTCTTTCTCATCATTTGCTACACAGCCATTAGCATTTAGATACATTCAACAATTGAGTTTGTTACCATTTTCATTCATGTAGTATCACTTCCTTTCATACCGATGAGTTCAAGCATATAAAGAGTTTTGCCCATGATAGGGTAAGCACAAGGAATCATATTTCACAATCTCAAATAGAATGGAGACATGGTAATCAACTAAGGCGTTCAAAGATCATGGTTCTTCACCTCATCACAATGGGACAATCGATTCAAATACAATCAAGACAGGAATTCATACCGAATGCTCGGACACTAACAAGGCGACTCTACAAAGATTAAAGTTAGCCATACATACCTCAAAGAGCTTTTCCTTAAGTTATACAATACACCAACACCTTTAGCAATAACAATCTATAAGGAGATAACGGAAATCGATTAATAATTAGGAAGATTACCCATGGTGTAACTCTCTTAGGAATTTCGTCAAACACCTAACATGTGAAGTAGACTACAAGGTTTAAAAATGGCAATTCCCTCTTCCCTCAACCAAATTTTAACATAAACTACCCAAATTAGTTCTTTAACATCACATACTACAACTTAGTCCCACATGCATGGCCTATTTCTAACCCCCACCTCATATTTGAACCCTTAACCTCTTGCATGAAATTTTGGAAGTAGGACTTACCCGGATGGAGGACAATATATGGTTATCTTCCTTGATTCTTGAAGACTTGAGCAAGATTTGGATGATTATGAAGTTAGGCCCCTTCTTTATCTCTCTATATGCTCTCATCTCTCTCTAAAATCAGTAGAAAATTACCCCAAATGAAGCTCCTAAACCTATTTATGAAAATGGGATCGGGTTATAAAAATAGTAAAAATAAGCCTCCGGAACAGGGTCTGCGATCGCAGAATGGACCGCAAAACAAGAATGTGGGCCGCAGAATGCATCGCGAAATAGGTGCCCAGAACTGGGCAACACTGGCCCATTTTACGACCAGATTTGCGATCGCAAATCAAAAATGCGGACCGCATTTTGATTCTGCGATCGCAGATTCGACACAAGATCACACTTTTCCAGCCTTTGGTAATTTGATCATAACTTTGTGTAGGAATGTCCAAATTACGAACGGTGTGAAGCGTTGGAAATTAGACTCAAAGACCTTTCATTTGATAGGTTATTCATCACATAATACCTTATATATATTCAGATATTCTCGTTCCAATTGTAGACTAGTGCAGGTACCTTTGGAATTTTAGCCTATTATGAAATTTTCCCATTTGGCTTAGACTTAGGCCTCTCCATGGACCCCACCTTACTTATTATATGACTTATACACTTGTTTACCATATCCAATTCACTTACATCATATTTAAAGCACATAAAATATTATAATTAGTCTACCTGGCACCCCGAAATCATATATTGCTTAGCAAAATTTTCCGGGGCCTTACATGCAAGTGCAATCATGGATTAATCATCAACATTTAACTAATAATTCAAACTTTCAAAGAAATCGAAACAGGAATAAGAGCAGAAACAACAGATTTCATCGATAAAAAACATTGTTCATCCACAATCCACAAAAAGAAATAAAAACAGTTAAAAACCATGAGCAATAAAAATATGAAAAGTCCCTAATCTGGGTCACTGATGTACTAGGCAGGCTAGGCTATTAAGGCTGGGAAGGGCTGGAGGTTTGGTTTTGGCATGGAGAAGAGATAGCATATCTCAAAGAATTCCCTCATTCTTCTCCTCTTCTTTAGCAAGCTCAGTTCTGAGAGCATCCCTCTCAAATTCAACCTCTGCCAGACGGTTCTTCAGCCGTAGTATTTCTGCATCCTTCTCCCCACTCTCATGCACAAGGGCTATGACTTTGCTGTTCACAAGTGTCCCCCTAGATGAATCAGGTTCATTGGCAATGACATTTACCTCATAGTCACAAGCCAGAAGGGTATTTATGCCAAAGTGATCCTTGCTTGTGGCCATCTCTGCTTTCTTCAGAGGCACCTTGTAGTGAGAATGAAGCCATATGGAATGGCATGGGCGTTGGAGCCATTTACAACTATGTCCAGCAGCTGAATGATGAACCAAGACCAATTTATGTGCCTCCCACTGTCCAAGCACTTCATTAGAACTAAGTCCATGCAGTTATCAATGTGCCTCCTTTCCTATCGTGGCAATACACACTTGTTGATAAACTCAATTATTACTTTGTATGGGGGCTTCATCTCACTCTTATAAAATACCTTAGGTTCAACCTCCTCCTCATTGTCGCAGAATTTCTGTGTGATCACCAGAGCAGTTGGAAGGGCATCTAGACTTGGCCATTTTTGCCTAGCATAGTCATCATATCCCTCAGATGGAATGCCAAGGATTTCTCCTAATTCTTTGGCATCAAAAGAAATTTTTACCCCCTTCACTTGGCTAGAGACTCTGCCATCTTTGATCACAGCGTTAGCTATGAATTCCACTATCTCATTTCTGGCCAATCGTCCATCCAACTGAAGGACCATGTCCTTCCAGCCCTATATCTCCAGCTTCTCCAACAACAGGATCATGCCCCCTTCTTCCAAATCTTTCAACAACCTCCCTTTCAAAATTGTGCGCATCCCAAATTTTGTCAATTTATCCTTCTCTCCATCAGACTCGGCTGCCTCTTCATCACTCCAGTCACTTCTTCAACAATTTTTACTTTCTTGGATTTCACTGTAGACGTGGTTCTCTTGGCCAAGGTTGAGGGTTCAGCAGACACAGATGCAGACTTCTTTGAGGAAGTCTTGGCTTTCTTTGGTTTTGGGGTCTGAACCTCAACCTCTGTCACTTGTTCACCTTGATGGACCAGGTCCATCTCATCAATCTCAACAGCCTCTACGGGCTCAGCAATTTTCTCCTTGCCCTTTTCAACCCTTTTTCTTTTACTCTCCTCCAAGGCGTTTTGTAACTCCTCCTCACTCTTCCTTAGCGTGTTTCTTGTGGTTCTTCCTCTTAGAAGAGGAATTTCAAGACCAGGAGAGAGAGTGTATTTCCTTTTCTTACTTGCTCTTCCTGTTCCAGAAGTTTGAGCCTTGGGAGTTCTTTTCTTCTTTAGCTAATAACTGTCACCCAACCTTTTCAGAAGATCTACTAAGGTTTCCTCAGTAGATGAACCAGGTTCATCTGTAGGCTTCCCCAGATTTACCAAACCCCTCAGCCGCTTCTCCTGATTCACTTCCCCCTGACTTCTTAGCTCCTTCTCCTACAATTTCTGGTTCAGTTCTACAAATAGCCAAACGAATGGATCATTCCCTTGTTCCCCTCTCTTCACTCCTACATCCCTCTCTCTCTTTTTCTTTCTCAACTTTATTTTTACCACATTTTCTTCTCGTTTATGGCAACTCCACATCTATCACAGACCCAATCAAGACAAACTTAGTTTTTGAGTTCTCACCAACCTCAGAATCGGCCTCAGACATAGTTTTTTGTATATAGGATACCTGTTCGGAATTAGAGGATTCTGCTGCTTCCCCTTCAGTCGCTGACTTGAAGGAGTCATTGGAGTTTTTTGATTCTTGAGTCGGACTGGCTTAAAGTTTGGCATTCAATTTTCTTGTGAGAGAACCTATAGCCATTGTTTTTCTGGAAAGCATCTTAACCCTCCTTTTTTGGGTCTAGGTTAGGGCTAGGTTGAGGAATGGTGGGACTGGGTTGAGCCGGGGTAGGATTTTGTTGAGGAGTGGTGGGACTGGATTGAGACAGGGTAGGACTTGATTGTGAGGGTGTAATGTTGTATTGAGGTGTGTAGGAAGAGGTCGAAGATGGGGTAGTGGGTGGAAGAGTTCCAAAATAGTTCGAGGGTTAAGACATTGTTGATTTTGGTTGAAGATGAAAGGGAAAATCTGGATCAAAATTTAGAGTAGAGAGAGATGAAAGGGTTTCGATGGTTGTAGAGTTGATAAAGGCTTACAAAAATGATGATTTTAAGGGGGATGGGTAATTAATACATAACGACAGCTTTTTGGGTCAAATAGAAGTCTAATCACTTCTGCAATTAGACAGTTACAAGTGACGGTTACAGCTTCCCTAGGTTCTAGGCGTTTTAATTTGATGAGATTCTTAGTGTAGACGAAACTGGTTCAAAAAGAGGATAAAGGATAGATTTTAAAATGATCTTGAGTTTGGGTAGAGTTCTGCTCATGATTAACTATTAATATTACAAAGTGTTTATAGTGGAGAACACATACCTCGCCTTTCAGATGAACCAGGTTCGTTATGTAAGAATCCTCTTGATCAAGCCTCAATTTTCAACAATAGAGAAAATAGCATTAGTAACTAGTGAGTCATATCAAAACATGGCAAAAGAGTATGTTATTTACAGCATGAGACTGAGTAACAGTTAATCTGATAATTTACACAAGTTTCAGATTTTCTAGCAAATTCTTTTTTTCATGTACATTCTGAACTGGTTTAATTAGGTGATCTTAATCATCCCTAACTCTAACCTGTTCCTTTCAAAATGCTCTCTACTTAGTGCTTTTGTAAAGATGTCAGCAATCTATTTATCAGTAGCACAAAATTCAATAGAGATCAATCCCATCTCATAATTGTCCCTTAAAAATGGTGTCTAACATCTATGTGATTTATTCTTTTATGATGAACGGGGTTGTTTGTCATACTGATAGCACTAGTGTTATCACAAAATATAGGGATACACCCAACATCGATTCCAAAATCCATCAATTGTTGTTTAATCCATAATAGTTGAGCACAACATGAGGCTGCAGCCACATACTCAGCCTCAGCAGTAGATAGAGCCACAGAATTCTGCTTTTTAGTGGCCCAAGTCACGAGACATGGGCCCTGAAAATGTACCATACTTGAGGTGCTCTTTCTATCCACTAGAAAACCCGCATAGTCAGCTACAACATATCCCACAAGATTAAAGTTACTACCTTTCGGATACCAAAGACATAGATCAATTGTGCCTTTTAGGTATCTCAAGATTTTCTTTACTACAGTTAAGTGGGATTCCTTTGGATTAGCCTGAAATCTTGCACAAAGTCCTACACTGAAAATAATGCCAAGTCTACTAGCAGTAAGATACAACAATGAACCAATCATTCCCCTATACAACTTTTGATCAACAGATGAACCAGGTTCATCTACATCTAGTTTTGTGGCTGTTGCAATAGGAGTTTCAATTTCTTTGGAATCTTCTATTTTAAACCTTTTAAGCAACTCTTTCACATACCTTTGCTGATGGATCATAGTTCTATTTGAATTTTGTTTAATTTGTAAGCCTAAAAATAAATTAAGCTCACTCACCATGCTCATTTCAAATTCACTCCCCATTAGTTTAGCAAATTCATTACTTATCTTATCAGTAGTTGCTCCAAAGATTATGTCATCTACATATATCTGAAATACCGAGAGATCTTTACCTTTTTCCTTAAAAAATAAAGTACTATCAATTTTACCTCTCTTGTAGTCATGCTCAAGTAAGAACTTTGATAACCTTTCATACCATGCTCTGGGAGCTTGCTTGAGTCCATACAGTGCTTTGTCAAGTTTGTCCACATGATTAGTATTCTCCTTGTTCTCAAACCCCGAAGGTTTCTTGAAAAACACTTCTTCCTTTAGATATCCATTTAGGAAAGCACCCTCGACATCCATCTGGTGAAGGGTGAATTCCATGTAGGAAGCAAAGGCTATGAGGAGTCTTATTTCTTCCAACCTTGCCACTGGAGAAAAAGTTTCATCATAGTCTATGCCTTCTTCCTGACTATATCCTTGAACCACCAATCTTGTCTTGTTTCTTGTAAGTGTTCCATCTTCATCAAGTTTGTTTCTGAAGACCTACTTTGTGCCAATTACTGATCTATCCAAGTGTCTTGGTACCAGATATCAAACTTGACTCCTTTCAAATTGGTTGAGTCCATCTTGCATTGCATTTACACAGTCTGCATCCTGCAAAGCCTCGGCAACATTTTTAGGTTCAATAAGAGATAGAAAAGAATCAAAAGCACAAAGATTCTTCAAAGAAGATCTGGTTTTGATTCCAGAGGTTGGATCAGTGATAACGTTCTCAATAAGGGGGAGAACTTTGATATCTGTATGGTTTCACAACCAACCGGTTACTCCTTGAAGTTCCTTCAATGCCTTGTTGGTGTGGAATAGGTTCAGGCACGGGTTCCAATGAAGTTTGGGAATTAGTTTGTTGTTCAATTCCCCCTGTCATGTTGCCCGGGAGGGATGAAACTATTCCATCACATGTTCCTTCCTCCAGTGTTGCTCCAGTTTGGACTGAGTTTCTGACCAGCCCAATTTCTTTATCCTCGTGTTCCTGTCTCTCAGAAAGAATGTTAGTTTCATAGAACCACATGCGCACTTTCTTCAACACACATAGTTCTTTTGTTATAAACTTTATAAGCCTTACTATGTGAAGAATATCCCAAGAACACTCCCTCATCACTTCTGGGATCATACTTTCCTAGGGAGTCTTTTCCATTGTTGTGCACAAAGCACTATCAACCAAAAGCCCTAAGGTGGGATATATTTGGTTTTCTCCCTTTAAGTAACTCATAGGGAGTTTTATCTAAAAGTAATCTAGTCATGCACCTATTTATGATATTGCATGCAGTATTAATAGCTTCCGCCCAGAAGTTATGCGGTAGTTTACTAGAAAGAAGCATAGTCCTAGCCATGTATTCAAGTGTCCTATTCTTTCTTTCAACCACTCCATTCTGTTGTGGAGTTCTAGGAGCAGAAAAATTATGATATATGCCATGCTCATCACAAAATTCAGCAAATTTAGCATTTTCAAATTCAGTGCCATGATCAGACCTAATTAATGCAAGTTTATTTCCTAATTATTTTTGAACTTTTCTAACAAAAGAGGTAAACATGTCAAATGCTTCATCTTTAGATGTTAGAAACAATGTCCAGGTAAATCCAGAATAGTCATCAACAAGCACCATCACACATCTCTTACCACCTCTACTTAATGTTCTCATAGGACCACAAAGATCCATAAGGACCAGTTCCATCGTTCTGGTGGTACTTACCACTTTCTTGATTTTAAAAGAGGATCTTACCTGCTTCCCCTTGAACAAGCCTCACAAACTTTGCCTTCCTTGAACTTAATGTTAGGGAGTCCTATCACTAAGTCCTTGGAGACTAATTTTTTGAGTTGACTCAGACTTGCATGTCCAAGTCTCTTATGCCAAAGGAGGGGATCACTGTCCAACACACTTAAGCATGTTAATTCATTTTCTCACAGTGTGGACAGATCTATGATGTATATATTGTTCACTCTTTTTCCCTACAAAACAATCTTGTCAGTGATAAGATTTATTACAAAATATTTTGTAGTGGTGAATGCTACCAAGTTACCTCTGCCACACAGTTGTGACACACTCATTAGGCTATATTTCAAGCCATCTATCAA
This sequence comes from Nicotiana undulata, assembly GCA_005239495.1. NCBI lineage: Eukaryota > Viridiplantae > Streptophyta > Magnoliopsida > Solanales > Solanaceae > Nicotiana > Nicotiana undulata. Next base: position 40,907 of record ML266035.1, on the reverse strand, counting down.
GTAGACATTCTCTATGGAACGTGTGTCATTCTTACCTACCTTACCAACCCCAATGATTTCACATTTCTTTCCATTTCCAAAGGAGACATTTCCTCATTTGAGGTCCTTAAGTGAAAGGAACTGGTCTTTGTTGCCAGTCATGTGTTTTGAGAAGCCACAATCCATGTACCATATTTGGCTACTTCCTTTGACTTGAACCTACAAAATAAAATCAGGGGTTAGTCTTAGGAACCCAAACTAGTTTGGGTCCTTTTCTATAAGCAAAAGGATGAATTGAATTCTTTTTAGCCCTATTTGGTAACCAATTCTTCCCTAAAAAAAACTTTTGTTCTTTTGACTGGCCTGCTCTTTTGCATTACATTCACTTTTGTAGTGACCCGTCTTACCACAATGGGTACAGATTTTGTTCTCAGGAAGGGTGAGGTACTTGCTTTTAGGATCCCATTTAGGCAGCTGACTCCCAAAGCCAAGTCCTCTCATATTGCTACTATGATGTTCCTGTAGCCATGTCAAAGCATTAGAGGATCTGTTCCATTTACAAGTTCTGTCTAGTTCATGCTTGACCTTACCAAGTTCCTCCTTCAACACTCTTATTTGTTCATCCTTCCTATACAACTCATCTTTTAATTTACTTACATTTTCTTCTAAGGTGAGTTAAGAGTTGTTAGTTGTCTTCTTACTAGTTCCTAGTTTCAGTTTTAGATTTTCAGATTTTAACTTTAGGACATTTGTTTCAATTGGATGAACCAGGTTCTTCATAGCAGTATTTTCACTCACAGTGCCATTGACTCTGATGTCCAAGTTTTTACACTTTGCTTTTAAAATTACACACTCCTTAGATAGTTGTTCCTTTTCCTTATTGATTACTTCAGATTCATCAATAAAGTCTAGAAATAATTCAGAGAGCTTTCCTTTGGACAAGAACTTAATCTTGTCTTTGAGATGAAATATACTTACCTCAGATTCCTCATGATATTTCCTCATCTGATTCGCCAATTTCCATAAGTGCTTGTTCATCTCCATCTTCATCATCTGACTCTTCATCTGAACTTTCTCCCCAAGCAGCAACCATAGCCTTTACTGATACTTTGTTCTTCTTGGGATGAACCTGTTCCTTCTTCCGGTTCCTTCGTTCAGAACTTTCCTTCTTCCATTCAACTTCCCACTGAGGGCATTTCTTGATGTGATCATCAGTCTTCCCACATTTGTAGCAGCCCTCATTAGTCATTTTTTCAAGTACCCTTGCCTTGTTATAATTTCCACCTCTTAAAGAGACTTTTCCTCTCATAATATATTTCTTGAAATCCCTGGTGATCATAGCCATTTCATCTTCCTCCAGATCTTCTCTTTCAGTGATTCTGAGTGCCAAACACCTTTCCTTCTTGGGAGCATCCATCTTCATTGTCTGCCTTCTAATCATAGTCAATGAGATTTCCAATCAGCTCATCCAGTTTGAGAGTTGCAGTATTCTTGGGATTCCTTAATTGTAGTGATCTTGCTCTCCCAAGAGACTGGAAGAACCCTTGTCAAAATTTTCTCAACCTTGTCTTCCTCAAGAAGATTCCTTCCAAGAGATTTCAGTTCACTGGTCAGTGTAGTGAACCTAGTGTACATCTCTTGAATAGTCTCTCCTTCCTTCATAGAGAAATTCTCATATTGAGAATATAGTAAAGTAACTCTGGGCCTCTTCACTTGAGCAGTTCCTTCATGAGCCACTTTCAAAGTATCTCAAATTTCTTTAGAAGTGGTACAACTTTGAATTCTGTTGTACTCATCTGGACCAAGTCCACACACAAGCCACTTCTTAGCCTTAGCCTTCTTTTCCCACTTTCTCAAGTCCTTAGGAGTGCAGTCAGCTTTTGTCTTTGGCACGTCTACTTCTTCAGCATTCTTCTTCATGGTGGTAAAAGGACCATCAATAACGATGTCCCACAGCTCGTAGTCTTCACCAATTATATGATCTTTCATCCCGTTCTTCCACCAGGAGTAGTACTAGCCATTGAAGAGTGGAGGCCAGGTAGTTGATTGTCCTTCCCAGTTCCCAGTTGGTGCGCTCATCTTGATCTTTTCCTAAGGTATTAGCCTCTTCAAGATAACCTGCTATGATACCAATTGATGTTTTATACGTCAATACCACACAAGAGGGAGTAATTTGTGTGGTGTCCAATTTTCGCCTGCACCAATTATAGAAGGACCAGGTTCTTCTATGTGTTCCAACCCCTACTGTTTGTGGAATAATAAATACAGAAAATAAAGAACACAGAGATTTTTACGTGGAAACACCTGGCTCAAAAGGTGAAAAACCCACGATCTACTTCCCAGTAGGATTTTCCCAAATTCTTTACTAAATCAGTGAGCCAAACAGCATTTACAAAAACTCTTTTGTAAACCTAGAATTACCTCTAATCCCTTTGTAGCAAACTAGCCTCTAGCTATTTGCAACAAACTCCAAGTTAGCTATAACTTGAAACACACAGTACCTATTATAGACGCTTCTAGATAAAGTTGAAAAGGTACAAGTTGAAATCACCTACTACAAGTAAACTAGACTAAAAGACAACATATGGAACTGGTTCTTCTAGCTGGTTCAAGTAGCTTCAGAGTCGCATACTTAAATCTCACACGAACTGCTTGCAAAGTTGCCTCGCTAATTTTGCTCCCAATTCTTGCTTAACTTCTGCTTTTGTGCCTCCCTGTACAATAAGAACAATCTGCAATATATAGGATAAGTAGACAAGAGATTTACTAGAGTTCTAATGCTACTCTTCCTTCGTGGAAGAGTTCTAGTTGATCTCAACTCCTCAAATCCTTCCTTATCTTTGATTATGTTCTTACTGAATAAGGAGTCCTTCTCCTTATCATTTTGCATTCTTTTCGATCAGGAGATATCTCTTATTTTCTCAGATTTTGTTTATCTCCTGCATGTGCACCTCACATGTCTTTAATTCTGCTTGTGCATGTCTGTCAGTGATGGACCTGGTTCATTTCTGAGTTCTTTTGTCAATCTTCAAAACTATTCAATTTCTTGGGCCAACAGTAAGAAAATCAGGACAACACCAACTGTTAATATACAATAATAACAAGGTTCACAGTCAAATATTTATAGATATTTAATAAATTTCTTATTATATATATAAAGTTTGGTAAAAGCTATTAGATTCACGTATAAACCTACATGTTACATTGTGGATCTCCCCCTATGGATCCTAGAAGTGTTTCCAAATATTTATTCATGCAAGTAAACCTGACAATCTTTTTCTCAGTTGTCGAATATGATCATAAAACAGTTTCATCAGAAAATTGAGTTTAAAACGTCAAAAAAAAAAAAACAAAAAAAAAAAACGATCGAATTGTAAATATGCAACTCAAATCAGACTTCTCTATAGCACTGTTGTTCAGGGAAATGTTGTTACACTTGCTAAACAACAAAAGGTAAGCCCATATTTGTGTAAACAATTGAGCAATACTAGCCATTTATTCTATATGTATGCAATTATATATGCAAATCGAAATATATCCCAGCTGTAATTGTCCCAGCAGCTATGAGCAGCGCATTACAGGTAGGCCGATAAACAATTCAGTCTCCACCTCCAAATTCTGGGTATTTTTGCTACAATTTCCCCTTTCTTTTAGCTGAGTTGGTGGCGTTGGTGGTGCTACTGGCATTAGTGCTCGTGCTGGCGCTGATGGCGTTGGCACTAGGCGGCACTGCTTTGATAAATCATTTTTCAAATTTACAAATGAGAACATAAACCAAATTTTAGTGTAACAAACTGTTTGAATCAATAAAATATAGTTCAAATAGCCTATAAGCTAATGAATACATGATTAATTAGTATAATGAAGCATAATGTTCTACGCTGGCTACATTTCATAACTTACGCGTAGTTAAAAATTTTAATTACAAATAAAACTAAGGCCCAAAGCACCAGTAGATATTGAGAAAATGTATAGAAATGGAAATGAGTATAAACCACTAAGCAATCACGATAATACACAACGCTTTACATGCACAAACACGTGCATTAACCTATGTATGCTTATATACTGCACAGATGTGATTTCAGAAAAGCAATGTACAATAAATCCTAGTATGATTTAGTCAAACGGGATTTGATACGATAACTTCGTTTCGCCAAATAAAGAATAATTTAGGATGTCCGATCCTCTAACAAAAAGCAAATTTTTGAATATCAATTTTTTACCGCAATGATTAGCCATAATATAGCAAACTTAACTCTTTCCAGATGGGATTGCATGCAATTGAACTACAATTTCAGACAATACCATGACCCCTTTTGCTTATTAGATTAGAAGAAATCCCTGTAGTTTCAGTTTGCATGTTCAATAAGTCGCTGAGAGTTAGGATTTCACTATAAAGAAATAAATACATGAAGAAGTCAAAGGAGATACAACATATGCAGTTTTCCGACTAATCAACTCCCCTTGGACATAAGTGGCACCGCCACTGTGTCCGATGATCATGCATTTTCTTCAACTATTAGCCTAGGGGAAAAAGCGAAGATCAGAGAGTTCACCTTTTCACGTAAATTTGCATTTTCTTCTAGCAATAGACTCTCCTGAATAAGACCAAAAAAAAAAAAAAAAAGTCAGAAAATAATGAATTTACCAAAGAAGTAAAAGCCCTAAAATGCATAAACTGTTCATCATACCCTGGCCTTTAGGCTTTCTATTTCGTCCTTAAATAATCGAGCCTAGAAAATAACCAAAGACGGAACAGGTTAATGATTACTGCCAAGAAATATTGGATAAAATTGTCTGATATTGAAAACAAGAAATAAGGAAGAAAAGGGAATCAAAGTAAGATTAACTGATACTACCTTTCTGGCCCTGATGTTTTCCAGGCTCCTCTCGAGCTTGCTGTCAATCTCTTGTAGTTCATCCATTGAACATGACCCTAAACCTTGTCCTATCAGCTTCCTAATTAAGGCATTTAATAAATTCAATATTAATTTAAGTAAATACTCCAAGTAGATTGAAGGACAAGCGGAGAGAATAACCGTTTGGAAACTTCAAGGATTTCTATCTTCTTTGCCATGTTAGCTGTCTCATGCTTCAAGTGCTGCATATGAAATTAATATCTGATGAAAGAAGCCATATTGTTTATGCAAAAACTGGATTATATATAGATGATGCTCGATGAGATATTCTGTATAGTTTTACCCCATTGTTTGGTCATAAATTAGGTGCAAATTAACAATCTCGTATAATGCAGAATTATATATGGATTGATTTTGTGCTAATTATCTCCCTCATCAAGCCTCTTGGTGTCATCATACTCAAATTGTGGAACATATTTGTCGGTCGCTTGAATTGCTGATTCAGTAAGATTGATAGGAAACAACGACAACATACTAGTGGGATCTTCTCAGTTTGGAAATGACAAGCTAAATTTTATTAATAGTCACACTTACAGATTTTGGTTAGAAGGTTTCTTGATTTTGTCCACTGTAAGATCGCTAATTATACAAATATTTCTGATATATAGAAAGACTAATAATCCATCATCAGCTGAATGTCATGGGTAATTTGTTGTAAATGTAATTAAGAATTTTCTAGGTATTAAGTTTGAGTTTCGTCTCGAACTTGTTTTGTATTTCTCAAGAATAATCTTATCTAGAAAGACCTCTAGACTCTCTTTTGTAGTTTCTAGGTGATAAATTTTATCTGAACATTGTTCTAGAATTCTCTTTTAACACCCATTAACAACCCTCTTTGTACTAATTGCTACTTTCAATAAGAAAGGTTGAAGACTTTTCTCTTCTATACTCTTCCATATTCTCTCCTCATTAGGAAAAGCTGACTCATGAGAGTCTGACATGTGTAATAGGGTTGTTTGCATTATAAATGTGTGCTACTAGCACCTAATTTCGAGTAGAGAGAGAGAATTTCTAAGGGTAGGAAATATATTTTAAGGCATTAAACCAGGATGTTCTTTGTATTTGGCCAAAGAGTTGGCTTCTTTATATTTTTGTATACATCTTATTAATACAAGTTGGGAAAAGAGTTTAATGTATATCGTGCCTTCAATGTTTGCTTTTTGTTTACTCTGCTGCCCTACTATCAAAGCAGATCTTAATGACCCTAAAGTAAAATTAAGTGTTGGAAGGCTGAAGTCTGTTCCTGAACTTTGACTATCGCACTAAGGTGAATCTCAGGCTTAAGAAAATCACCAATGCTAGAAGGATGCTATATTTGAAAAGATAAGAAAGAATGATCAATAAACTTAATTTAACTCTCATCACCAAGGCTAGGATGATGCTATAATTGAAAAGGTAGCCAGTGCAACCACCTCAAAGAAAGCTTACGAGATTTTATATGATCTCTCCAAAGAGTTCATAAGCATTAAAGCTTTAAAAATGAAGAAAGTTTTAGATTATTCTTCAAAAATAAAGGTTTTATGAATCTGTTAAAAAGGTAGAGAAAGAAAGTAAGGGATAACCATGTGGTAGAAAAGATCATGCATTGTTGAACGTCTAAATTTAATTATGTGGTGTGTGCTATACAGGGTTGAAATTTTTTAATTCTATGATGATAGGGGCAATTTAAAGGTTGTTTACAAGCCCATGAAAAAAGATCAAGAGGACACAAGAAGAGCTACTAGACAACTTTTTAAAACCAAAGCATCCCTAAATTAGGATGATGGAGGTGAAAAGAGTTATAGAGGATGTGAACGTGGTGGTCTTGAAAGAGGAAGAAGCAATCATATAGCAATTCCAACAATAAAGAGAAAAATCGACAAGCATTTGGAGATCATGGATTCATGGTCATAGAGAAGGATGAGGTCGATTGTCGTTCGTAATATATATTTGAACAACGGAGCACCAACTATATCTGTTGTTGATACAAAAAAAGTGTTTCATGAAAGACTAAGAGTTCAAATATATGAAGACTCATTATCAAGTTGTGAACACTTTTACGTATTCTTTCAAGTTTTAAGATTTTTGAAGACTGAGATCAAGACTTGAAGCAAAGAAACAAATCCTAATTTACAACTACAACATCCATGCCCTTAATTTTAAATTTTCTTCTTTGATTTACTCCAAGTCTTGATCTCAAATTTTGAAAATCTTCAAACTTGAGAAGTTTCATAAAAGTATTTGCACCGCTTGATCACGAGTCTTTACATAGTTGAGCTCCACTTACTCCTTGGCAAAAATATTCTATTCGTATCCACAATATGGTTGCTAGCTCGATTGTCCTATTACCACAAACTACAGCCATCCTTGTCTTCTTCCCCTTAAATGTGAGAACAATATTGACATTACTATTTCTTTCATGTCATCAGTAAGGTTGAGTTTCTCTTCGATGTTGTGTAGCACTCTTAAGGGCAATGCCCAATGATGATTTTTGCACTGAACTTTAGATTTTATCATACCTATTTTATTTGTTTCTTGATGGCAACTATATTCTCTTGTAACGATCTGACCGGTCGTTTTATGTATTTGAGCTTCGTTTCCCTTTTTAAAGCTTCTTGTGTGTGTATTTGTGACTATGTAACTTGCGAAAATGGTTGGTTTGAATTGATTGGGAACGTTTGGTTCTTATCTTGGAAGCTTAAATTAAAGATGCTGACCTAGGTTTAATTTTTATGAAAACGACCCTGGAACGGTATTTTGATGGTTCCAATAGATTCGTATGGTGATTTTGACTTAAGCGTATGCTCGAAATTTATTCAAATGTTCCTAGGTTGATTTGCCTATTTTTGCCGAAAGTTGACAATTTGAAGGTTTAGAGATTTCTTATGTTTGACCATGGGTTGACTTTGTGGCTACCGAATTCGGATTGTTTAGTTTCGGGACTTGGAACACGTCCATTATGTCATTTGGAACTTGTCTGCAAAGTTTAGTGTCATTCCGAGTTGGTTTGATAGGAATCAGACGCTTGGTTGTGTTTTTAGTCGTTCTTGAGTTTCATGAAGATTCTTATGCGTTTGGTATTCGATTCGTGGTTTTATATGTTATTTTGATGATCCGTGTGCGCGAGCGACTTTGTTTGATTTTTATGTACTTGTGTGGATATTTAGTTTGGAGCTTGGGAGCTCGGGAGAGTTTTAGACGCATTTCAGAGTGTTTGAGTGAGTTTAAGTTTAGCTAGTTTTTGGGTTGATACTGCAAAATGTGAGACCATGTTCACATTAGCGGAACTAGCATTTGCGAGGAGGTCATAGCATTTTCTAGGTGGGTTAGTGGCTCGAATGTTCGCTTTTGCATACATCATGATCGCATTTGCGAAGATGCACCTGGGCTGGGCTTATCACATTTGTGATGGCATTGTCGCTTTTGCAATAGTTCTGGGTCGCATTTGCAAAGAATGTACAAGTGACATTTGCTAGGGCTGACAGGGTTCACTTTTTCAATCCCTGGGCCACATTTGCAAATCTCTGGTCGCAAATGCGATATTTGCAGCTTGTTTATAACAGGTAATCGGGACTTAGTCTCATTTTATCACACTTTGAACCCTAGACTTGGTGGGAAGCGATTTTTGGAGGAAATTTTCACATCTATCCATTGGGTAAGTGATTTTAACTCAATTTAATCTTTTAATTTTGTAGGGATTTTAATGTCTAAAATTATGGGATTTGAAAGTAATTTTAGGGGATTTTTTACTATGTTTGAAAAATAAAAATTTGAGATTTGAGAGGCGAATTGGAATCTGATTTGAAAACCATAACATATTTGAGCTCGTGGGACTGTGGGAAGTCGAGATCTACCCTTCGACTCGAGTTTTGACCAGACGGGCTCAGAGTTGACTTTTGTTGATTATTGGAAAATTATGTAAAAATCTTAACTTTATTAATCGATATTGGTTTCTATTGCATTGTTTGATATTATTAAGTCATTTTTGTTAGATTTGGACTGAGCGAAGCTGAATTTTAAAGGAAAAGCTTTTTTTTAGTGTTGATTTGGCCTAAATTAGGTAGGTATCTTGCCTAAATTTGTGTGAAATTTTTTTGTGTGGACCGACCATGGTGTACTCATACTATACTTGTGCACATTTTCATAGATCCAAGTGTTGGAGATAGAAGATCCAGGCAGTGAGAGATTCTTTCATCGTTAGGACTTGAGGTAAAGCTGCTTTGATCGTCACAGTCTTTTGGAGTCCTTTCTTTACAATAATACTATCAATTGTCTATCCGAATAGTATTGTATTTTGAGATATTTTTATGTATTCAGTTAAAGCTCGTGACTTTATACTACTTATTCTTGGGAATTTGTTGTGATTATCATTGTGTTGGCTTGCATCACATTTATTTCCGCACTTATATTAAACTCTGCTTCATAATATCATATTTTATTGGTTTAACCGTTATAAGTGATCGGCTTACCTAGTTTTAGAGACTAGGTGTCATCACGATCCTTAAGGTTGAATTTTAGGTCGTGACAAGTTTGTATCAGAGCTCTAAGTTTTTTGTCCTGCGAGTCACTAGCAAGTTTAGTAGAGTCTTGCGGATCGGTACAAATACGTCTGTACTTATTATTCAGAGGCTACAAAACTATTGAAAAATTCCATTTCTTCCACTCTTTATCATGCAAATTTGTTGATTTCGGAGTTTGGGCCTTTGTCCTTCTATTCTCTCACAGATTGTGAGGACACGAGCTGCACATACTAATGATGCTACGACCAGGGTCGGTGTTTCTAGGGGCAGAGGTCAATGAGGGCAGGTGCTACATCTAAGGCACCTGCCAGAGCAACAACTAAGGAGGCACCAGTTGGGAAGCTGGCGCCCGAGGCACCAGTCACCACCCCTTGACTTCAGGAGACTTTGCGCACTTCCTGAGCATGTTTGGAACATTGGCTCAGGCGAGGTTGATCCTAGTTGCACCCACCACTTCACATGCTAGGGGAGGAGCTCAGACTCCCACCACCTGCACTCCAGAGTAGCGGGCGCATGTTGATCAGACTCTAGGTGTTATACTAGGGCAGCTTGTGATAGCGGTTCAGCCTAAGGTCAGGCCAGTGGCATCAGATGAGGAGCAGAAGAGGTTATAGAGGTTCAAGAAGTATCATCTTCCTCTAAACGCTTCTGAGGATGCACATGGTTTTCTTGACCAATGTCATCATATTCTGTGCACTATGGGCATAATGGAGTTGAGGGGGTCACCCTTACTACTTTCCAGCTGACGGGGTCGGCCTATAGAAGGTGGGAGACTTATCAGGAGAGTAGGCCAGCTGGCGCAATGCCACTTACTTGGGCTCAATTCACTTATCTATTTTTTTAGGGAGTTCATTCCTCAAACCCTCAAGGATGCGTTGTGCATCGAGTTCGAGCGGTTGCTCTAGGGGGCTATGACTATGTCCGAGTATGATATAAGGTTTGTAGAGTTACCTCGTCATGCACCTGCTTTAGTTTCCACTGTAAGAGAGATAGTCCGCAGATTTATTGAGGGACTCGATTATAGTTTCATATACGGGAGGCACAGGAGTTGGAGAGTGACACTCTATTTCATAAGGTCTTGGAGATCTCTAGGAGGTTGGAGCGTATTCGTGGTCTAGAGAGGGAGGGTAGGGAGGCTAAGAAGCCTCGTAGACTTGGAGGGTTTACCGGTCCTTATTTTGGGGGCACGGAGCGTCATGGTAGGAGTTTTGTTGGTCATCCAGCTCAGTCTACACTTCAGGTTTCACGTGGTGCTCCCGATATCCATGGGTCCTAAGGCACTTATTCCGAAAAATTCCCACAGCCACGACGGCAAAGAGGTTGCTTTGAGTGTGGGGATATCAGGCACAATGTGAGAGATTGTCCCAGACTCCGAGCAGGTGTACCTCAGCAGAGTACTCATGCTATGGGTTCTGCTCCAGTTGCTATTACACATTCACAGCCAACTAGAGATGGGGGACAGGCGGGTAGGGGGCATCCAAGATGGGGAGGCCATGCCCATTGTTATGATTTCCCTAGTAGAAATAAGGCTGTTGCACCAGATGATGTTGTTAGAGGTATGGTTCCACTTTTTCATAAAGATACATTAGTTTTATTTGATCTGGTCCTACTTATTTGTATATGTTATCCTATTTTGCTTCATGTTTGGATAAGCCTTGTGATTCATTAGTACCCATGTTTAGGTGTCTACACCCGTTGGGGATTCTATCATAGTGCGTCGTGTTTATCATTCCTGTCTAGTCACTATTGGGGGTTATGAGACTATGGATTCCTGGATGGTTTCGCCGCGACTTGCAATTGTGGTGCTCTACAGGCATAGGGAGTCCATTGCATGTTGTGGTTTTGTTCGACGGGATGGAGCTAGTGAAAGGTTTTCGGTTGATGGGATGTTTATCCTTCTTTTGATTCTGAGTTGGGGATAGGATCCTCGTGTTTTTAGGTGGATTAGTATTTTTGTATCGGGCTACGTCCCGCGGTGGGGTTATGTTAGGATAAGATTCTTTGTGATTATTACGTGTGTTTGTTTCTCCCTTGTGGAATGGGTTCACAATATGGTGTTGATGGGGTTTTGTACTTGTTGGACTTGTTGGATGGTTCTCTCATGTGTTTCTCCTTTCATCTTCTGTTATGCTCGAGTTGTGCTTGTTGGGTATGGATTGCGACGTATGTGACTAGGTGGCATTTGGTGTGGTTGTCGATCGTATAGTTTGTACTGGATGAGATGAGATCATTAGACATTAAATTAGTGCGATTAGACTTGGATGAGGTATGTCAGAATAAGAATGTCGTTGATCAGCTTATAGCTTGGCGTTAGTTCTAGCCGAGTGAGAGAACTCCACAACTTGTTGGTTGAGTGAGTGGAATGAGTTTTCACATGTTTATTACATCATTATCAGTGTTGTGAAGGTTCGCAACAAGGTTTTATTCGATATGAGGTTATTTACCGGTACCGGTTTTGGTAATGGGCAGGTATTGTGGTCGAAGTTGTTGCTATGGGCATATGAGCGATGAGTTACGACATGACATTATACCTTGTGAGAGTATTGTGATTTGTTGTAGCTGGTTGGGGTCGATATAGCGTGTATGTGTGAGAATCGGGTCTTATGAGGAGGCCTGGATGTTTAACTTTGGTTCAAGGCTCATCGGTTGGAAGGAATAATCTTCAGTCGAGGTTGTTGACATGCTTATATGGATTATTGTGATGTGGGGTCACCCATACGTACGTGTATGTTGAGTCTATTCAGTGATTTGACGGTTCCGGAGCGACTCTGGGAATGTTCGAAGACGAACATTTACTTAACTGGGAGAAAATGTAACAACCCGATCGGTCATTTTGTGTATTTGAGCTCCGTTAACCCTTTTGAAGCTTCCTGTGTGTGTATTTGTGACTGTGACTAGCAGAAATTGTTGGTTTGGATTAACTGGGAACGCTTGGTTCTAGCTTGGAAGCTTAAGTTAGAAAGGTTGACCAAGGTTTGAGTTCTGTAAAAATAACCCCAGAATGGTATTTTGATAGTTCTAATACATTCGTATGGTGATTTTAGAATTAAGCGTATGCTTAGAATTTTATTCAGAGGTTCCTAGGTTGATTTGGCTATTTTTGCCAAAAGTTGGCAATTTAGAGGTTTTTGAGATTTCCTAAGTTTGACCATGGGTTGACTTTGTGGCTACCAGGTTTGGATTTTTGGTTTTGGGACTTGGAATAGGTCCGTTTTAATATTTGGAACTTGTCTGCAAAGTTTGGCGTCATTCCGAGTTGGTTTGGTAGGAGTCAGATACTTGGTTGTGTTATAGAAGTTCTTGAGTTTCATGGAGATTTCGATGTGTTTTTATATTCGATTCATGGTTTTATATGTTAGTTTGATGATACGTGTGAGTTCGTATGATGCTTATGTACTTGTGTGAATGTTTGGTGTGGAGCCCTGGGGGCTCGGGAGATTTTTAGACATGTTTCAGAGTGTTTGAGGTTCAGTTTTGCTGGTTTTTAGGCTGATGATGCATGTCTCGAACATGCGAGACCATGTTTGCATTTGCGGACCTCGCATTAGCGAGGAGGTCATTAGATTTTCGAGGTGGGATGGGGGCTGGAAGGTTCGCTTTTTGCGAACATCAAGATGGCATTTGCGAAGATGCACCTAGGCTGGGCGTATCGCATTTGCAATAGCATTGTCGCTTTTGCGATAGTTCTGGCTTCCCATTTGTGAAAAATGTGTGGCATTTGCGACATTTGCTGGGGCTGACAGGGTTCGCTTTGCGATCCTTGTGTCTCGTTTGCAGAGATCCTATTTGCGAACCTCTAGTTGCAAATGCGATATCTACAGCTTGTTTATAGCCTGTTATTTTCGTACTTAGTCTCATTTTATCATATTTTGAACCCCAAGACTTGGTGGGAGACGATTTTTGGAGAGGATTAGCTATTGGATAAGTGATTTTGACTCAATTTCAATATTTTAACTTGATTTCTTATGGGTTTTAACATCAAAATTATGGGATTTGAAAGGAATTTTTAGGGATCTTTTAGTATGTTTTGAAAAATAAAAATTGAGATTTGAGAGTCGAATTGGACTCGGATTTGAAAACCAATAACATATTTGGGCTTGTAGGACTATGGGTAATCGAGATCTACCTTCCGACTCGGGTTTTTCCCGAGCGGGCCTAATGTTGGCTTTTAGGAAATTGTGCAAAGATCTTAACTTTGTTAATCGAAACTGGTTTCTCTTGTATTGTTTGATATTATTAAGTATTTTTATTAGATTTGGGCCGAGCGGAAGTTAATTGAACAAAAAAGCTATTTTGAGTGTTGATTTGGCCAAATTGAGGTAATTGCCTAACTTTGTGGGGGGGGGGGGGGGGAAA
>ML266035.1:500-27075 GCA_005239495.1 Nicotiana undulata | reverse complement strand
TGGGATAAAAGAGGGGGGCATATTTGGGGGGGGGGGGGGGGGGAATATCCCCTCAGAATTTGGCTTAATTACTTGTTTGTGTTATGTGTAAACGACGTATACACGAGGTAATGAGTGTGTACACAGACATATGTGTGCCTTACGACCGGATAAGACCTGACGTTGCTTTTATTGCCTTATTTTGATTGAGATATCCTTGTACTACATGTGTTTCACTGTGGATAATTACTTGAACCTATGTTCTATGCTAGAGATCATATTCTAGGATTTTAATTTCTTAATTGGCCAGGTTGGGTGTTTGTGAAATTGATGCTAATGTGAGGTAGTTGAATTCATGCTCTTATGTTGACAACCATCCGCATTAATTCCTTTACTAGTTTGTCCTTGTGCACTGCGTTGGCAGTTGTGAGTTTATGTCTTGATGATAATTGTTGGCATGTTGTGTTGTTATGATTATGATACATGTGGATTTGTTGAGCGGATTGTTCGTATTTCCACAAGGTTTTTTCCATGTTATTGTTATTGTTGATAGTGCACATGTGCCAATACAAGGCGGGTTATAGCGGGTTTGAGCATGTGACGAGAAAAGGTGGGATGATTATTAAAGTACGTGTGGAGAGACAATGCGGGCATCTACTTTATTGTTGCGCACGCGGTGAGATAAGGGTGGATGTGGGGCGGATGATATGTTATGGTCTGGGGACTTTTTATTGATGATGTTTGTGTAGTGGCGAGAAAGGGCTTTCTTGTTTATGCTTATGAATTCCTCGTGTGTGTCATGCATTTTACGTGATTTATTGTGTTGCTTCCAATGTGTTAATATGTGTCTAGGTTATTACTTGATGATTGGGTTGCCAAATTAGAATTTCTTACGCGGAGTTGTTATCTCATATTCTGTTGAGTTATTGGTAACATAACATATTGAAGTAAAAATAAAGATGTTATCGTGTATTATTTTAAATGACTCTTGATAATTCCATTTGAACATGTTATTGGTAACTGACATGGGTACGATATACGTGGTTGAACAAAGTCTTTGCCGTACAGTTGTGGTATATGTTAAGGTACAACGTCTAAATTGTGCGAGTGTGACTTATATTGTGGCACGAGGTCTTTGTCGTACAAGTGTGACTTATATTGTGGCATTAGGTCTTTGTCGTGTGGGGTGTGACTTACGTTCTGGCATGAGGCCTTTTCGAGCGAAGGTGATTGATAATGTGGGCATGATATGCCATGTATATATGATTCTATTTGATGACTTATTGTCGAAACTAGACTTTTATCTAAATGGTTATCATTTATTCTAGTGGGATTTCAGTTATTGCCTTCTGTTATTCTTCCTGTTGTCGGTTTTTCTTAGATATTTTCACAAGTTATTTGATTAGTGAGTGTTTTAACTTGAACCTCGTCACTACTCCACCAAAATTAGTCTTGATACTTATTGTGTACCGATCGTGGTGTACTTATACTATACTTGTGCATATTTTTACAGATCCAGGTGCTGGAGATAGAAGATCCAGGCAGTGAGAGCTTCTTTGATCGTTAGGACTTGAGGTAAAGCTGCTTTGATCGGCGCAGTCCCTTGGAGTCATTTCCTTACAATTATACTCTCAATTATCTATCCGAACGTTATTGTATTTTGAGATCTTTTTATGTATTCGGTTAGAATTCGTGACTCTGTATTACCTTCTTGGGGATTTGTTTTGATTATCGTCGTGTTAGCTTGTATCACCGTTATTTCCGCATTTATATTCTCTGCTTCATAATATCATATTTTATTGGTTTAACTGTTGTAAGTGATCGGCTTACCTAGTTTGAGAGATTCGGTGTCATCACAATTCTTAAGGTGGAATTTTGGGTCGTGACACCTCCCCTCTTCATTGTCCACGATCATGTTTCTAAATGATTGTTGGCTTTTTCTTCATTGTTAGAGTTGTTACTGTTGCTTCTTCCATGAGTTATACATTCTCTTATTGACAAGCTTCCATCGCATTCACTGATGCTTGGATGATGTCAATTTAAGAAGGCCAAAAGAAACTAGAGAGATATACAATATTTTCTCTAAAGAGTTGATAAAGTGAAAAAGGTATAGCTTTAATCTCTAAAGGCTACCTTTGAAGCTTTAAAAATGAGAATAATTCATTTTTTTATTATTGTTCAAAAGTGAACGCGTTGTGAATCAACTGAAAAAATACCGAGAAAGAGTTGAAGTTGTCCATGTGGTAGAAGAAATCATGTGTTCTTTAACACCTAAATTTTTGGAGTCTAAAGATTTAGATTCTATGACGTCAGAACAATTGAAGGGCTCTTTACAAGTCTTTGAAGAATAAGATCAAGAGGGAGAACAAAGAGCCGCTAGCTAGAACTACTTCTTGTAACCAAGGGATCCTTAAGAATATTAGGAGGTAACAAAAGCTATAAAGGACGTGTTGGTCATGGTTGAGGAAGAAGCAACAGTAACAACTCCATTAAAGAGAAAAGGTCAAGATTCATGTAGAAGTGAATAAGGAGGAAAAAGAGGATGTGGTTACCATCAAGAAGAAATGAAAAAAAAGGCCTTAAAAATCGATGTAATTCGTAACCAATGTCAACTCATAAAGAAAAGGTAAGACAAAAGGGATGTAATTCGTGGTATTTAGGTAATGGAGCGAGCAATTATATGTGTGAAAACAAAAAAAAAATACTGTCCAAAACGGAAGTGGAGCTCAGGTATGTGAAAACTCTTAATCAAGTTGCGGATGAATTTATTGAGCCTTTCAAGTTGAAGATTTTTGAAAGATTGAGATTAGAGATGTTGTAAATGTAATTTAAAATTTTCTAGGTGCTTTACTAGATAAAGTTTGAGTTTTGTCTAGAACTTCTTTAACATCTCTAGAAGGATATCTTATCCATAAAACTATGAATTCTCTTCTGCGTTTGCTAGAAGATTAGCAAAATTCTCCTTTAGCTCCTAGCTTAGTCCCCTTTGTACTTGCCATTGAAACTAAAAAAATTCGAAGTACTTCTCTTCCAAAAGACAAAGTCTTCTCTTCTCCTACAACCCTCTTATCTCCTCATGTATTCCTCTTTATCCAACAATATTGAAATAATAGCTTCAAAAGTAGTTGCACATATAATTTGTCAATCAAACACAAATAGCTTGATACAAATGAAATCCAATATTCATGTGTATGCAATTATAATATTTAAGGCCCTATTCCATATATTGTTATACTAAATCTATGAATTAAGCAAGAAAAGAAAAGGGAATGGCCGGCGCCCAAAGGGGGAAGGAGTAGTTATAGCTCAATCAATATTTGCTTCTCACAAATAGCTTGGTTATTGCTTGATGAACATAACAGAAAAACATGGAAGTAATTCAAAAGAACACTGACCTCCATGTACTGCTGGAGTTCAGTGCTGTTGTCCACCATCGTTTCTCTTGCACGTTCATGATATCTCTCAATTGTCTTCTGCATGCTGAATCACCCAAAATGAAGTAATTGTAATTAAGGCTTTCACCAAAACTATGCCATAAATTAGGGGAAACTTAACAAAGAACAAAATTTTCACATATGAAAGCTTAAGTATGTTGCTCCACCTATCAAATGAACAAGAAACAAATATTACTTCATGGGAGGAGTCGAAACAAAAAATATTATACATCCACCACCATTACCCTTCGAACAACGGTAAAATTGCCTATGTGTGACCTATAGATCACGAGTTCAAGCCGTGGTAACAGCCACTGATGCTTGCATTAGGATAGACTGTCTATATCACAACCCTTGATCATACGGCCTATTCCGGGACCCTATTCGAACACGAGATGCTTCTCCCACAGTAGCTAGTTTTTCTTATAGTTGCATCACTTCACTTGAAAAGGGAAAGATAGAAAGAATTATCTTAAGACACAATCAAAAAGACTTTAGTTGGATTTAGTTCCCAATGAAATGAGGGTACTCTCGAGCGATAAGGAGGGTGACCTAACACATAAAAAGATGCATATATAGGAGTACAAGCAGTAATGATATTACATGTACCATATATGATATATACGTACTGCTCCAAAAGATTTAAAGCAATTAAAAGAGACGTACCCCCACCCCAAAAAAAAAAGGTTCCCAAAGGAAAAAAAAAATCCCATTTACCTAACAACTCCACTCATCAAGAAAACTTTCCTCAAGATGTAAAAGACATATTTATATCATAAGGTAATAAATTAAGATAATGTGCGTATAAGAGAGGCCTTTGATTGGCATAAAATGATGAAAAGACCATGCGAGATCTGCAGCATCACAACATTCTCCGCAATACTACAATCTAAAGTTCACCATATATAGCTAGCTAGGTTTACTTCATGTTCCATATGAACTCCTTCAATTCGCAAGTCTCTATTGAGCACCACCAAATGAAATTATATATAGCATAACGACCATGTGTGCTAGTTAATTTATCCAGAACTCATTTAGATTGATAAGCCGAAAAGTAGATGCATGTATACACTACGACACTCCATTGTCGGAAAATTACACTGTATAGCTCGGTAAGTTTGTTTAAATATGTATATATACTATATACTGACACCCTTTGACTTCTTGGTAAGTTTATTTCTTTATATTTTGATCTCCTAAATGAAAATTCTGGCTCCGCCAGTGGTCGAAACAAAAAATTCCTTGTAGAGAAGAAGTTGAAAGAATAATATTATTGAATGAAACTCAAATGCGAATGTTTTACTGCTCAAGAAGGTAATAAAACCTAACATTTATCAGGACTGTTCCATAGGACGATGCAAACAGTGGTGATAACATGACGAAGTAAAGATTCTAGCCTGCTAGCCACAGTAAATGAGATATATCCAAGTATGAAACAACAATCGAGATGTAGCAAACGGACTGAGTGGGGGTAAGCAATTGATGCACGCGAGGTTATGACTAGACGAACTTAAAAAAATAACAGTGTCATCGTACTTTGTAAGTACACAAAGTCCATGCCTCTCCTTACAGCTTCATCACAACATCGAAATTAGAATATTAATAATACTAGCAAGCAAAAGCATAAGAAAACGTACACATTGAATACAGTGAGAAACTTTCTTTTTCAATGAAAAAAGAAGAATAGATCGAGTACGAGACGAAGAGGGACACAATTGATTGATTATTGTAAGGATATGTAAATAAGAGGGGGAAAATACTTGGAGCTAGCGAAATCATGGAGTCTTCCTTTCTGTGAGAAAATGATCAAAGCAACTTCAGCATCACAAAGAACAGATAGCTCGTTAGCTTTCTTGAGAAGTCCATTCCGGCGCTTTGAGAAAGTTACTTGCCTGCTTGTTATATTCTCAATTCGTTTCATTTGTACCTTTCCTCTCACCATTTTTTATTTTCTGCACAATTAATAAAGCTTCAAAATTAAAATGAAACAAATTAATAAACTCATCCAAGATTAAGAAAGAAAATTTACCAATAAATTAAGGCAATTAATTAGCTGAAAAGCTAGCCGTGAAAGAAGAAGCTGATATAGCGCAAAGCTGAATATCCAACAAATTCACTAGCCAAAAGATTGTTGGAAGAAAAAAATAAATCTGCGAAATAAATGCTAAGAACTTCAAAACCTTAAAAGAAATCTATTTCAGAAACTGAAGTTCAGCCACAAAGAAAAAGTTGCAAATGACTGGAAAACCCTAGCTGTGAAAATCTAAACGTACAAACAAAAACTGTGATAGCTCGCAAAATCCTAGAAAAAAACATTCAGCTAGAAAAAGGAAAGAGGATGAAAAAGGAAAGAGGATGAAGATAGAACAATCTTAAGAAGAAAAATGAGGCAATTGGATTCCTAGAAATACATAAACAGGATCTTTATTTTTGGGATGATGTATCAATCTTTCTGACCACAGAAACCCAATATTTCCATATTGATCATTGTTCTCCAATTATTCCATATGTCCCTTTCCATCAGTCTTATATTACCCACACAAAAAAGAAAAAAAGAAGGAAAAAGCACAAAAACAGTAAACAAAACAAAGTAAAAGACCGGGCAAAACCTCATTTTTATCTTGTTTTAGTAATCTCATATCCGAAAGCAACAGCAAAGATAAAGAGACCACTAATTCAGGGCCAGAAATGGGATTACACTTTATTTTATTGCTCAAAGAGTTGTTAGAAACATATTTTTATTATCTTGTGGTACTTATCTTTATTTATTTATTTTAAAAAGATTCCTCTATAATTAGTGCAGCAATGAGCATCAAAATCTTAATTAGTGACAGGATTAGGAAGTTATATGAGCAGGTCACGTCAATCTATATTATCTTAAAAACGTCTGGCAGAGACATGGCCAATGGTAACAAAGAGTGTCACGTGGCTCACTTCGTTTGGCGAGTCTGCTTCTACTTTTGTGCGTCCTATGACTGCTGCTATACTAAATATGTTGTACTTCTTTATTGGCTCTAATTTTTATTTTGAGGCCCTAATATTCTATTCCAACTATTCACGTTAAACTTATTGACATTGCAGGTTTTTTGGTGGATTAGATGGTTTACGACGAGTGGTTTGTTTTAATGAAGTTATAGCACTGCGTTTATGGTAAAAAAAATTTAACTTTTGTAGTTTTGTTAAGTTACAGGATACTTATGATCAGCGGCGCATATAGCATTTTAAGCCTGTGTTGATTAGTACTTTTTCTTCAGACTCTTTAAGTAGTAGGGTACTAAATTTTCAGTATTAATGGTTGGAAGCAGCGATGAGGCCGCCGTGCCGGGACGTCTGAGGATTACTTTGACATTATGTTAGTTTTCGTACAACTCCTTTCACCATTCCCTCACTCTTTCGATCAAATCCCCTTGTAGGAAACCTATTAAAATGAAATTGTAGAAATTATTTAAAATGAAGGAATAATAGCTTATTTGGCCGATCTTCTAAAATTACTATTTCTTTCGCTTCAATTTATGTGAATTTATTTGATTGGATACTGTATGGGTCAAAATTTGGACCAAACTTAACGATGTCATTGGCCGAGGTCGAAGCTCGGAACGGCTAACAGTTAGAGACGAAGGTTCTAACTTGAACGAGGTCGATGGTAGAAGTCGATAGTAACGGTAGGATAACTCTAAATTAGAAGAAGGGAATATTCTTTCCCTTGTACTTTCTAGGGTTCCCCAAAGAATGTTTCCTATATATAGGAAACAAATGAGATAAAAAAGAGATCTGAAACTCTCTGAAAGAATACTTTGTAATATTGAATGTTGAAAGGAATATATACTTCTTGTCTTTTCTATTGGTTCCCAAGTTAAAAGACACATTTTTCATATACAAGATCCACGAGCACAGTGTTTCATCCACGTTGCTTGTCATTTGCATTGCTGACAACGAGATACTTGAATCTCACGCTTGACATTTTGGGCGAGTTATTCTTCATTATTACATTTATTATCATTGAATGCATTTACTCCACCTATTCACTCGCATATTCATTATCAATCATTATCAACATCATTGTCCGGAATTTAATACTACGACGCTTTTATCTCATTCATTAATTATCACCTTCACGGATCTGACAGTCATTAGGCTTAACTAGGATTAACCTTCCATTTTACTTAGTAAATCTCTCATATAAGTATTTATCATATTTTTGGTAAAACAATTTGGTGTCGTCTGTGGGATTTTTCTAGTTAAAATCTGTAGTTTCTGTTAGATCTAAAAGGAAAACAACAGCACATACGCGCACACAGCTATCTGCACAAACTAAAAATGGCAGGAAGAGGAGAAGAAAGGTCAAAGGCCATTGCGGACGTTACTGCTAACCTCATGAACACCATCAATGATGATAACGATGAAGAAGAGCAAAACGCCACACCCAGCGTCACGCTAGGACGGGGTGGTTCACCCCCTCCCTGCGGAAGTGTAACTGTTGTTCGAGAACAAAACTCTTCCACATCCATAGCTGAGGAAGCGCTGCCAGCGGTGAAAAAGTTACTAGAAGCATGGTTGACTAGTACACTGAATGACTTCCTCGACAAGCCTACTCAAGGAGTGGCTCAGAATGCCGCACCAGCAGAGACAGTTACCACCAACGAGCAAACTGCCCCCCGCCCAACAGGTAACACTAAAGTTACAGTTGATGCAGGTAACGACACACTCGTAACCATACTGAGGAAGACGGAGGAAATGGAAAATGAAAATAAGGCACTACGAGATCAGATGAAGGAACACCAAGAGAGGGTCGATAAGATACCCGGTGCCCCAAAACTCTTACCCAAATGAGACGTTGGTCTGTTCGTAGAGAAACCATATAACGAAGAAGCAGCCCCACATCCCATCCCCAAAACCTTCAAAATGCCTCCATACTTGAAAATATATGACGACACTACTGACCCTGAAGATCACATAATCCACTACGTCACGGCGGTTAAAGGCAACGACCTATCAAATGAGCAAGTACATCCTGTATTATTAAAGAAATTCGGCAAAATCTTAACAGGGAGGGCCCTGACATGGTACTCACAGCTGCCAACACGATCCATAACAACATTCGAGGAAATGGCCAATAAGTATGTAACCATCCACGCTGGAGCCAAAAAAGTCGAAGCTAGGGTGAGTGGCATATTCACCGTTAGACATTTGCCTGGCGAGGGACTCTGGGACTTCCTCACCCGATTTAACAGGGTCAAGATGAGCTTTCCAAATGTATCTAAAGGCATAGCCGTGGTGGCCTTCCAAAATGGGTTGAACAGAACTGGGTCGAGGGCGACCAGAAAATTGTTGAGCATGCTCATGAAGTACCCTCCTACTACCTAGGAAGAAATCCACAACGCCTACTGCGCCGAGGTCCGAGCAGACGAGAACGACCTCAACGGCTAATGTCAGTCCATAAAGAGTCGAGACGAGATCGTCGTAACGACACCCGAAGGGATCACCCAGCCCCGCGTCCCAACCGTGATAGGCACCAGCCTTATGTCAGAACGACAATTCCGCCTTCTTCTCTCCATATGGAAGGGCCATCCAAGCCAAATACAGGGACTCAACGGAACAAAAAAGGTATGCCCCCACTCTTATCCACTCACAATAATTGTGTCTCCCTTTCAGAAATAGTGTACACACTGGAAAAGCTCGGCCCAAAGGTGAAATGGACGCAGAAGATAAAGTTTGACCCAAACAACAGAAGATCGAATGCCCTCTGCGAGTTCCACCAGGAACAAGGCCACATGACGGAGGACTGCATAGCTTTACGACAAGAAGTGGTGAACATGCTCAACCAGGGACACCTGAAAGAACAGATGAGTGACCGCGGAAGAGCCAACTTTGGCAGAGGACGAAAATAACACCAAGGGACCCCAAAGCCTCCCTCCCCCACCAGCACCATCCAAATGATCATCGGTGGAGGCGACGAGGCCACAATTAATCATGTGAAATTCACCACCACACACAAGCTAAAGCGATCAATCACACACGAACGATATGACGATCTCGAAGACAGTATCATCTTTGATAAATCGGATACCCACGGTTTGACTTTCCCTTACCTTGATGCTCTTGTTATTACCTTATGAATTTTGGACACTAGCGTAAGAAGAATAATGGTTGACGATGGAAGCATCACGTGTATTATCCATCCCCGAGTTCTCTCCCAAATGAGACTCGAGGATAAGATAGTACCACATTGCATAACACTGACAGGGTTTAACAATGCAGTTGAACGAACTTCAGGAGAAATAACGCTACCCGTCCTGGCCAGAGGCGTAACGTTGGAGACAAAGTTCCATATCATGAACCAAGATACATCTTACAACTCCATCATAGGACGACCTTGGATACATGGCATGAGGGCCATTCCATCCAGCCTTTATCAATTAATCAAGTTCCCGACCCCTAGAAAATATTCAGCATCAGAGGCGAACAACGTACATCACAAGAGTGCTACAACATCGCCCAAGATTGTACGTACACTCAACAGTTGAAAGGGAAAAACTCGGAAGCATAACAATTACCAAAGTCGGGAACAAAACCCGACGATCAAAATGACATCATCAAGGACCCCGACATCGTGGAGGCCGTGGGGTCAACGGTAGAAGACCTCGACCTCGTCCAACTAGACAAAAATGAAGCCAACAAAAAGGCTTACATCGGCCACAAACTCTCCGAACCAGATAAATTTCATGAATTTTTAACTAACAATGCAGACCTATTCGCTTTCTCCCATGCAGACATGCCAGGTATCTCAAAGGACATCGCCACGCACAAGTTAAACGTGGACCCGCTCTATCCGCCAGTACGGAAAATGAGAAGGAAATTCAATGTTTCAATCAACGAAGCAGTCTGCGAGGAAGTAGAGAAACTATTAGCCAACGGCTCCATTAGAGAATCCAAGTACCCCCAGTAGATCACCAACGTAGTCATGGTAAAGAAGAAAAATGGGAAATGGCGCATGTGCATTGACTTCACAGACCTATACAAAGCATGCCCAAATGACTCTTTCCCGCTGCCGCACATCGAACATCTCATCGATGCAACGCCAGGACACGAGTTTCTAAGCTTCTTGGATGCATATTCAGGATATAATCAGATCCTCATGGAAGAGGAGGACCAAGAAAAAATGACTTTCGTAACTCACCAAGGGACTTATTGTTATCGAGTCATGTCGTTCGGATTGAAGAACGTAAGAGCAACTTACCAAAGGCTGGTAACCAAGATGTTCAAAGAACAACTCGGCAAAACAATGGAAGTATTTATAGACGATATGTTAGTCAAATCCGAAAGGAAAGAAGATCATATCGACCACCTGAAAGAAGCCTTTAGTATCATAAGACAATACGGCATGAAGCTGAATCCCGAGAAATACGCCTTCGACGTAACCTCAGGCAAGTTTCTCGTCTTCTTGGTGCCACAGAGAGGCATCGAAGTCAACCCCAACCAGATCAAATCTATCGAGGGGATACTCGAACTACTGACCAACAAGAAACAAGTGCAAAAGCTGACCAGCCATATAACTGCATTGACAAGATTCATATCACGATCTTTCGACAGATGCCACAAATTGTTCAACGTCTTAAAAAACGACAACAGACTCTAGTGGAACACAGAATGTGTCGAAGCCTTAAGAGAACTAAAGGCATATCTATCCTCGCCTCCAATGCTCGCCAAAGACGAAACTGGCGAACGCCTCCTAGTATATTTGGCAGTATTAGAAGTAGCGGTAAGTGTAGTACTCGTCCGTGAAAACAAAGGTACGCAATCACTAATTTATTATATTAGCAAAACCCTAGTTGATGCCGAAACGGGGTATCCTCACCTCGAGAAGATGGCCCTAGCATTGGTCACGGCTTCACGAAAGCTCAGACCTTACTTTCAGTGCCACCCCATATCGGTAGTCACGACTTCCCCTTAGAAGTATCTTACATAAACCCGAACTATCGGGAAGATTGGCCGAGTGGGCCATCAAACTAAGCGAGCACGATATCACATATCAGCCGTGAACAGTGATAAAATCGCAAGTGGTAGATGACTTCGTCGCCGACTTCGGCGCCAAGATAATGCCTAAAGTCGAACAGGAAGCCTCTCGTACCGTTTCCTTTCAACCTGACCTATGGGTCTTACACAACGACGGTGCTTCTAACGCGTCAGGATCGGGACTGGGACTCCTACTTGAAGTCCCAACGGGCGAGGTAATTCCCCAATCTATACGATGTCCATATATGACTAACAATGAGGCCGAGTACGAGGCCGTTATTGCAGGACTAAAAGTGGCCCTCAATATGGAGCCTGACGGGTTATCCTTCGGTGCGATTCACAACTTGTTGTCAACCAAGTAATAGGGACTTATTATATCTAGGAGAAAAGACTACAAAAGTACCAAACATAAATCCACAAACTACTTCCAGAATTCGACGAATGCTGACTCGATCAAATACCTCGAGCTCAAAACACCGAGACAGACGACCTCGCCAAGTGAGCAGTAGCAACAAAAAGCATAAATGGAAAGGAGAATGTCGTCACATTACTCCACCCGTCATTAGATCAACTTGAGGTACACTCTATGAACTTAACCTGGGACTGGAGCAACCGTATTATAACTTACTTGCAGGAGGGAACACTGCTAGCGGACAAAAAAGAAGCAAGGAAGCTCTGAATGTAGGCAGCTAAGTACAACATCATCGACAACAACTTGTACAAAAGGACGTTCGGCGGTCCTTTGGAAATGCCTGGGACCGAACCAAACTAGACGAGTACTCAAAGAAGTACACGAGGCCATTGCGGCGCCCATACCGGTAATCAGCACTCGTCAGATGCCTTATACGGGCCGGCTACTATTGGCCCACCATGAGAAAAGAAGCCGCAAACTTTGTATAAATGCGAGCAATGTCAGAAGTACGCCCCCATGATACACCAAGCAGGCGAACATCTCCATTCAGCCATGTCACCCTGGCCATTCATCAAATGGGGAATGGACGTCGTAGGGTCGCTCCCAGCCGGGCGAGGTAATGTACGTTTCCTTTTAGTTGTGACTGACTACTTCTCTAAATGGGTGGAAGCATGTGACTTCGCCCAAATACGCGAACAGAAAGTCATCACATTCATATGGAGAAATATAATATGTCGCTTCGGCATCCCAAAGGAAATCATCTGTGATAACGGACCACAGTTCACCGGGAAAAAGACCACTGAATTCTTCGAGAAATGGCACATCAAGCGCATACTCTCCACGCCATATCATCCCGCCGAAAACGGCCAGACCGAATCCTCCAACAAAACTATATTAAACATCATGAAAGAGAAACTCGAGGACGCCAAGGGACTGTGTCCATAACTGCTTCCAGAAGTGCGATGGGCATACCACACTATGCCAAAGACAAGCACATAAGAAACTCCATACTCTTTGGTTTACGGAATAAACGCAGTCATGCTAGTGTGAGGTCGGAGAGTCAAGCATGACATACTCCAATGAAAGCGGACCAAACAACGATGGGAGAAAAAAGCAAGATCTCAACGCGATAAAGGGATGCAGAGATATGGCATACGTAAGTATGGTCGCCCAAACACAAAGAACAACATGATACTACAACAAAAAGGCCAAAGTTCGATCACTCAAAGTCGGGGACTATGTACTCAAGGCTAAAACACAGGCAAGAAAAGACCCAAGAGAGGGTAAGCTAGGAACCAACTGGACGGGCCGTACAAGATCACCGCAGCAGTTAACAAAGGATCATTCCAGTTAGAAACAATGGAAGGGAAACTGTTGCCCAATAATTGGCAATCGCTTACCTTAAGTACTTCAACTTTTGAAAACAGACGCCCTCTAAGTCGTACTCTTTTTCCCTCACTCGGGTTTTATCACTAGATGGGTTTTACCGAGGAGGTTTTTAACGAGGCGATGAGAAGGACGCCTCGAAGTTCGAGCTGATTATTCATCGCTCCACCTATCGTCTACTCCAGCCAGACCGATGAAGGGACTAGGTAGATGAAGAACTCAAATATATATGTTAAACAATGTAACATTCTCCAATGAAATGAATAAACAAAGCAATACACAACATTTCTCCGCACAACTCCAAATCGCTTCACACTCTACTAACATTCGACCTCGCTCGAATCACTTAAATTCGACATTGCTGGAATCACTTAAATTCGACGTCGCTTGAATCATATAATATTCTACCTCGCTCGAATCACTTAAATTCGACGTCGCTCGAATCACATAATATTCGACTTCGCTCGAATCGCTTACATTCGACCTCGCTCGAATCATATAATATTCGACCTCGCTCGAATAACTTAAATTCAACGTCGCTCGAATCATATAATAATCAACCTCGCTTTAATCACCTACATTCGAACTCGCTCGAATCAGTTAAATTCGACGTCGCTCGAATCACATAATATTCAACCTCGCTCGAATCACATACATTCGACCTCGCTCGAATCATATAATATTCGACCTCGCTCAAATCACTTAAATTCGACCTCACTAGAATCATATAATATTCGACCTCGATCGAATAACCTACATTCAACCTTGATCGAATCACATACATTCGACCTCGCTCGAATAGTTCGCGTTCGACACTGCTCGAAGTATTCACACTCGACGTCACTCGAATGATTGGCCAAAGATTGGCCCCACGCCAGCCGATGATCGACCTACTAAAAATGACATCGCAACAAAATAAGACAAGTAACAAGAAGGCAAAAATACAACAAAAGGTAACCTTTCCATTACAAACTGATTAGGTTACAAGACTCGTCTTTTTTACAATGGGCTTGACTACACCTTCACCGAATCAAAAAAAAAGCAAAAGTCAAGAACAAGGCCCTAAGCCGCATCACCCCCTTCAACATATTCGTCGTCGTAGCAAGGATCAGAAGCAAGACCATCCACTGCGCCATCATCACCATCGTCCCCACCGGGCGAATCGGGAGCATAGCCACAAGCTTCACGAGCTTCCCGCATTTTAGCATGAACATAGGCGAGTTCGTCCTCAGAGACCTTCCCGGCAGCCCTCAAAGACTTGAATACGTCTAGCTGAGCCTCAACATAAACCCATATCTCCTATAACTCCCGCGACACACTCGCATCGGCGGAAGCTTGAGAAGCAGACGGACGAGCCAATTGTTCCTTCTCAGCCCTCAGAACCACTACCTGCTCGTTCAACCTTACCATCTCTGCATCCAAACCTCCAACCTGATCCTCCAATCACGCCGCTGTGAGTGCTAAAGTCTCTATTTGTTAGCCCTCTCAGACCTACAGACGAGCAGGGTCCCCGCCAAGGCTGCCGCCTCCGCTATCGAGGCCGTCCTGACTCGCTCTGCCAGCTTCAACTCCTCAATCTTGGTACCTAAATCATCCCTTATAGTGGCAGCCCTCGTCTCACTCTGATCGAGTTTGACCTTCAAGCATAACACCCGTGCCCGGAAGTCCTAATTCTCAGCCATTACTCCCTTCCCCAGTTCCAGCTCATCCTCCTTAGACTTCAACGCTTCTTCCAGATCGCTACACCGGCTAATGGCTTTTAGTATCTCCTCATCCTTCTCTTTTAGCTCCGAAATCCTTTCCCCTAATCTCATCATGTAGTTCCCGAAACTGCCCATCCTCGCCAACGCTCCTGACCACCTTTAGGTATTTAGAATGGTATTCTCTGTACTTGGACTCCATCCTCTTAGACTGAGACACCCTCTCCTCCTTCCGCCGATCACGCTCAATGTCGAGGATAAGAGTCTAACAAAAAGGGAAGAAATAAGTTAGCCAATATAAAGAGATATTAGCGAAGCATACGAAAGTGTAGCAATAATCCTCACCCGCAGAGCCATCCCAGATATGCCAAGGGCGAGGTCGGCGCCCTTCAACGTCTTGTTCTCGGCCTCGGCACATTAAGGGGCGAACGACAACACCACATGCTCTGTATCAACCAAAGATTGAAGTCCACTAGATGACAATGTGACGATTAGGACTATCCGTCCTTATCTCCATGCGAGTCTTCCTTTCAATGAAGGATCTAACCTCGTCGGATTCGATGTCAGAACCTGAATTGACGCCCCCTACGCTAGAATCATCACTCAATTTCTCCCTTGATGATGAACGACTCCCTACAATATGCGCGAGCTCTTCGCCGCTACCAACCTCCTCGGACCTGGATGAACTCTCTCTCATAGCGGACTCAGACATAATGTTTGCCTCTTCGGCCAGAAATGACTCTAACGTCGTCCCAAGGGTCGAAGTCCTCTCTAATCCTTCAACAGCTACGGCTTTCCCTTACTCCACCCTTTGCCTCTTCTTTAGAGACGTCTCATCATCAGGAGAAGGCTCGTCAGTGAGAAGAAGGACTTATCGAGGCAAGATATAGTAGGGAACGACCACACCCGAGGGGATGGACTCCTCTGCCCACTAAATCTCAGCTCCGCCTCTCGTGGATTTGACCAAAGCGAACTCCCTTGCAGCCGAGGCCGTCTTTTGATGGAAAGAGAGAGCAGGCATCTTCGCTTTCTTGGAGGCCCCTCGACCTAACACATATAAGGAGTTGATTCAGAAAACTTTAAAGGACTAGACCAAACGAGATAGCTAGGATACTTACGAGGTAGGACCTTCGGTCCAAAATGCTTGAAGAAGGAAGACTAATCACGGATCCTCACGACATGAGGCAACACGCAAGCCAATCAATCCTCCATGTCCAGAACAAGGGCGGGAGAATGCTTTACAGCTGCAAATGAGAAAGTGATAACTAGGGATTTTACCTTATTTTACACTCTTTCTTGCTTAAGTTTTGGATAAAAGTGTATGCAAAATAGTCCCAAAGGCTTACTTGTTGTACTTGATTGCAGGGTTTGATCAAAAAGGGTGACAAATAGTCAAAAACCTGCTAAAAAAAGGAGTGAAACATGCACAAGTACCAAGAACAAGCACAAACAAGGTTCAATTGACCTGTGCAGACTGAAAAGATTCAAAGAAGCAGTTTTGAAGGCAAAATCAACACGGACCGCGGTCCAGTTTATGCGATCCGCGGTGAAGATATTCAGAGAGTTCTTTTGAAGGCCAAAACCAATGTGGACTGCGGTCCATTTTACGCGGTCCGCACTGAGGAGATTCAGAGACGTTTTACCTTGAAGGCTAGGAGACCAACGTGGACCGCAGTCCATTTTGCGCGGTCCGCGTTGATCCACCGCGGCCGCGGTGCATTTTATGTGGACCGCAGTGGCCAAGTTCAGAGGCCCAGGTTTTCAAGCTAAGAGCCCCACTGCGACCGCAGTCCATTTTGTGCGGTCTGCGTTGACCCCACCGAGGTATTTTTGTCAAGAAAATTTGGCCTAGTATAAATAGTTTCTTTTCTTATTTTTAGGTCAGTTTTGGTAGTCTGATACTATCAGGAGATCGTGAACGGTTTTTCTTCAATTGTTTGAGTAATTTTAGAAGGGTTTGAACATTGAATCTTTCAATTTTAGTTTATAATTCAATTATATGGGTTGTGCTTCATCTATTTCTCTGATTTCAGTTATTATGAGTAGCTAAACCCATTAGCTAGGGTTGTGGCTCAACCCTAGTGTGGGTGTTTAATGGGTCCTTTAAATTAAGGCTTAGATATTTATGCGTGTTTTGTATTTGGGCTGATTTGTGGTTTCCATGTTAAAATTAGTGGTTGCAAACACTAATTAGTGTTCATTTGACTTGGGTTCTTCTTGAGAAAGAGAACTTGACTCTAGAAAATTAGCCCAATAAGGAATTGGGACTAAATCAAGAGATTGATAGTCTCAATTAACGGGTTAAACCTAGAGATAGTAAAACCCTACTTGAGCCAATATTGCTTGCATAGTCTTGACACCCAGTTGGCCTCGAGAGAGAGGCAATTAGGGCAAAGCAACTCAAACTACCGAGAGGTATAGAGTGGCTAATTCTGTGCATTGGCTATGCCATGTTCTCTTTGCTAACATCTCTGACTTAGATATTGGAATCCGTTATATATTCGCCTAGGTGAAAGTCATAACCCTAGTGCCCTTTATCCATTAAGAAAACAACAAAAAAGATATTAGTTAGTTAATTAGCAAATTACCATTAGTATAAACGATAGTATAATTGTCAAATCAAAAAGTATGAAAAATGCAATTAAGAGCACAAAACACTACTAGATTACCTAGAAACTCAACTTCAATATTCATAACTATCTGTCGAATCAATCCAATTACCTCTTACTACTATCCTTGAGGCGGATATCTTTGATGTATGGGGTATTGACTTTATGGGGCAATTTCTAAGTTCTTGTGGAAACACTTACATACTCGTGGCGGTGGACTATCTTTCAAAATGGGTTGAAGTCGTGGCTTTTCCCAATAATGAAGCCCGGAGTGTTGTTGGTTTTTCTGAAAAAGTATATTTTCACAAGATTTGGGACACCCCGTGCCATCATAAGTGATGGGGGGTCTCACTTTTGCAATAGGTCCTTTGATTCTTTGCTATCGAAGTATGGGGTCAATCATAAGGTGTCTACTCCGTGCCATCCTCAAGCAAGTGGCCAGGTGGAAGTGTCCAATCGTGAAATCAAGAATATATTGGCCAAGACGTGAATGCTAACCGGACTGATTGGTCCCGGAATCTTGATGATGCTCTTTGGGTTTACTGGACCGCCTTCAAGACCCCAATTGGTATGTCACCTTACCGGTTGGTGTATGTCAAGGCTTGTAAGGTGTATGTCACCTTACAAGGCATTTTGGGCTTTGAGGAAGTTGATTTTGATTGGGACACAACTGCTAATCTCAGAGTTGATCACTTAGATGAGCTAGACGAGTTCAGATTTCATGCATACACTAGCTCCTCCTTGTACAAAGACAAAATTAAGTACCTCCATGACAAGTATACCAAGGAACGGGAATTCAAGGTGGGAGACTTGGTGCTCCTGTCCAAGGATTTGAAGTTGCACTGCGGACCACAGTGCATTTTGTGCGGTCCGCGGAGCTATCTCGCCAAAAAATTGTTCTCTGAAGTTTCCACCGCGGCCGCACTACCATTTTGTGCGGTCCGCGATGGACCACTGCGGCCACGGTTCATTTTGTGCGGACCGCAGTGGCATTTGCCCAGATGCCCAGAAAGGTTGAGGACCGCAGTCATTTTATGCGGTCTGCGGTGGGGTAAGTAACGTGGGTCCCAGGCCAAGTTCTATAAATAGGGCCTGTGGGCCTCATTTTACACTTTTCGCTTTTTTCCCTCTCTACAACAAAAAATTTCACTGTGCATCATCCCTGCTAGCTTCAATTGATTTATCTCATTCATCTCATCTTCATTCCATATCTAGTAAGTTTAATTTTGTCTTCTTAACTTCTTAATTTTGTTATTTTCTTGTTTACTTAGTAGATGTTCTTCTTCTTTTTCCCCTTTTTCTTCTTTAGTCCATCACTCATGTGTAGGGTTGTTTCAAAACGCTAAATTTAGACTTAACTACACTAATTAAAAACCTAGGGTATCAACAACATGTGCATTTGAACTTGAATTAAAAGTAAAAACTGAAAACCTAGGTTGGGACTATGTGCGGTCCGCGGTGCTTTTATGCGGACCGCGGTGCTTTAATATCACACAAGTCCCAGATGAGGACCGCTGACCACAGTGCATATTTATGCGGTCCGCGGAACCTTAGTGCGTACCACAGTTCTTTTTAAGCGGTTCGCGATGGTCATCTTCAGAGGGTGGTATTCTGAACCCCACCCCAGTGCTGACCGTGGTTCTTTTTATGCAGTCCGCGGTGAACTTCTTCAGAGTATGGGTAGTCTGAACCCAACCTCAGTGCGAATCGCGGTTCTTTTTGTGCGGTCAACGGTGCCCTAGTGCGGACCGCTATCCTTTTTATGCGGTCCGCAGTGCCTTCTTCAGAGTGTGGGTAGTCTTAATCCCACCTCAACGCGGACCGCGGTCCTTTTTGTGCTGTCCGCGGTCTGCAACTTTTGCAACTCAAATCCAATTGTCTGCTACCTTTTTCTTGAATAATATATACACTGCTTGGACACTAACACACTTTACATGAATTCAACTTGCAGATTATGGTGCAATCAAGAGGTGGCTATCGAAAACCAAGCGGAAAGGGAGAATCCTCCCGGGGGAGAGGCAAAGGGATGATCAAATTAGCCCCCCAAGCCCGGCAAACCATAAAAGAAACTAGAAAAACAATTAGAGCCTTGAACAGAACTGCTTCCCAATCGGAAAGTGAGTATGCACCTTCCGGAGATGCATCTGATTCTGAGTCGGTACCAGAGTTTGTCCCATACTTCCCGGAGAGGTTCAGATTGACAAATGGACCTTTTGACTCCCCACCTGCCCAAACATCATCACACTCTGAGTCATCTAAGGGATCAGCTGCAGGGAGTGATCATGAATACTCCACCTCACCCACAACTTCACTATCGGGTGAGCACTCTGAAGAAGAAGAAGCCGGGGATGAACCCCAAACAGGGGGTGAACCCCAAGTAGAGGGAGTTGAAAGAACAAGAAACCCTGAAGCATGGCAAGATTGGTTTGTGAGTGAGCCGGCCTTTCACAAATTTTGGGAATGGTGGTCGGAAAGGAAATTGACACCGGAGTTCCAATTCATCACAAGGGACCTTTTACCGGACAACCCCAATGTGTGGAGACAGTTCAGGGAGAGAAAAGGCTGGGACTATTTCACTTGCCGGTTAGTGGAGGCAAATGAGAACTTAGTCAAGGAGTTCTACACTAATTTGGCGTATCTTAAAAAGGACTCCAAGGCAACTAAGACGAAATCTTACCATGCCTTTTGATGGGGATGCAATAAACAACTACCTAGAGTTTGATGATGAGGATGAGATGAAGTACTTGGAGAAATTGAATGCGAAGGATGAGGCCCGTCCATGGATAGCGGAGCACTTGGCAATCCCAGGTGAAACCCCATACTGGTTGCAAGCAGGGAAGGTGATTCTGAGGAGAACGTTAAACTTTGAAGCCTAAGGTTGGGAGACGTTCGTGTGTAGCGGGCTAGACCCCACATTTCACGAAAATTCTCTTCCTCTCAGGCGTGCTTTGCTGATAGCCTCAATCATGGAAGGGATCCAGATCAATATCGGGAATGTGATGTCAAGGGTTATTAACCTGGTGGTGAATGAAGTTGATAGATCCTACCCTTTCCCTAATTTCTTGACCATGTACTTTGAAGACCAAAAGGTAGAAAAGAGGAGGTTTGGTGTAAAGGTGAAGCCAAAGGCTCCGTTATCCTGGTAAGGTCTTTAGGGTGATGACAACCCCAAGAGCAAGAACTTCAAAGGAAAAGCCACAGCTTCCACTAGTAAGTCTAGAGCTAGTGGTCGTAGTGACATCAACTCAGCCTGCCTCAGTCACCACAAACTTTGCTTCAGGCGTCTCCACTTCAGCAGCCCCAGGCATTCCTTCATCACGGGCATATCCTCTGACTTCCCACAGACTGAGCCAGTCCCTATCCAGTATCAACAACTAAATGCAGGCAACTACTTCCAAGTTGTTTGTCCTTTCTACGTCAGTGGCAGCCCAGGCTGCACCTCCTCCGCCACAGGTCTCACAGTCCGTGGAGGACACTCTCAAATAACTTCTGGCCAACCAGAAGAAAATCCTTGATAACCAAAAGTTTATTCTGGACGATGTTGGCACTCATGTAAAGGCACTGAAAGATCCTGCCAAGGAGACAAAGAAGTTGAGGAATACATGTGCCTCCAAGGAGTCAGTGAAAAAGTTAAGGGAGGATGTAGACAAGATGGAGGCGGACCACTTGCCATTGGACCTGCTGCTGCATGACCCTGTTGCCCAGCCTGAGCTAGAGCTGGATATAGAGAGGCCACCAAAGAGGAAGAGAGTGTTTCCCCGTATTGAGGGCATTGTGATAGAGTTGGCGGACCCATAAGGAGGTACCCTGAGTAGGCCACAACTGCTAGTACAGGCCCATGTTACAGAGGAGGTCCAGGTCCCGCTGGAGACACAAGGTTCTGAGGACCAATCAAAGGTTCCCATGCAGTCCACAGACCCTGGGACTCATACTCGGGATCTTTTGCAGACTGAGGGCCTATAGAGAGTTTCTCCTTACTCTTTCTCCTTATATTTGTGCTATTTTTGGTTAGTTAGCATTGAGTACAATGCTAGCTCTCATTTGAGAGGGTAACCCTATTTTGGATTTGGGATGAATGTATATATTCGATACTATTTTGCTTTTACTATGCTTTTTTTTGTTGGTATTTACATAACTTTACAATTCTAGTACTTTTCGTATTTCGTACATTTGGTCTGTATATAAAGTTACTTTTTGATGTATATATTTATTCCCCCTTATGTATATTTGATTAATTCCCCTATTTTATATATTCATTCTACTTTACGCATTTTACTTTCCACATTTTTCCTTTTTTTAGCTTCTTATTTATTCTCGTAGCTTTTTGTTTTGAATTTTTGCGTGCAATAAGCCGTTGGTTTTCTTAATGCCACGGTTCTTTCCAAAGGTGGAATCTGTGTGAACCGGGTGGATCTTCCCGAGGATGGATGGTGTGACAACCTTCTTAAGGGTTTGAGTCTGTTTTTCTTTTTGTTTTGTTTTTTGTGTAAATAGTAGTTAGCGAGTAATGGTGCCTCAAGCAAATCTTCACTTGGGCCTAACACATTTGTCTTTGATCCTATGGTCAAAAACAAATCGTTGTGTTTAGGATGGTGAAAGTTGTGACCTTGAGACTCTTGTGTTGACCACTAATCATCAAGTGGTTTTTCGGGACCATTGTGTGGCTCAAATCATAGACAAGGTCGTTGTGGGTCCCCGACTCTTTTTCCTTAGCAATCACATAGTTTGAGTGGTGAGAATTTGAATTGCAAGTCCAAGTCCCGTGTCATTAGTCTAGAACTTGTCCTGTATGTTTGTCTAGGCGAAATCCTAAGTGTATTTTGACTTGAGATGTGATTATAGGATCTCCTTGTTCCTAATAATGACTTGAACGTTTCCATATCCTACCAATGACAATTTCTCTAGTCAACCATTTTGAGCCTTAGACCTTTTTATTTCAAAAACCATGATACAAGACTTTACCCGTTCTGAACCTCTCTTGGCACCCTTTCTTTCCTTAAGCACAAGGCAAAAGCATAAGTTTGTGGGAGAGACGAGGAATGCAACAAAGTGAAAAAGAAGGTACAAAAAGGAAGAAAAGGAAATGCAATGAAAAAGAAAGAAAAGAAAAGTCAAAAAGTAAAAAAGAATGAACAATTTAGAAGAAATAAAGGGAATCAATAAAAGAAAAGAGATTGAAGGTGTGGAATACTCAGAAAGGAGAAAAATGATTGAAATGAACAAGAAGGAGTGACAATATGTCTCTCTAACCCCTCAGAAACATCTTGATGACTCAAAAAGTCAAGAGAAAGTGTGCAAAAGTAAAGCAAATGAAGTGCTTAGGGGAAGATGGAACCCACCTAGACCAAATATTCCCTACCTTGAACCAAAAAGCCTTCAATATGTCTCCACAAAAGTCCTATATGATCTTGAGTTGAATGAAGCTTACATTAGTGGTGACTCGCAAAAGGGGCAAGCCTATGGTACTTTGAGCTGGACTTGAGTCTTTCCCTTGAGAGAGATGAGTGAACTCCCATTATCCTCGTTCTGAGTGTTACAATCTTAAAGTGAGGTTTACTTAGGGAGAGTTGAGGTGTATGAGTTTGGGGTCCACAATGACCAAAGCAGTAGTAAGAGTTTCGTTGATGAGTCGAGTCAACTCTTGATGCTCTTGTGTCGCACTGAAATCCATGGTGTTAAAAGGTCAAATGTTGTTAATGATTCATTGGCATTGAGGGCAATTGTTAGTCCCAATTGATGCTAGAAGAGGTTACCTTAGGACATTTGAATTTTTTTGGATTTACTCAAAAAGGGGTGGGGCTTATTTTGTCTGCTTGAGGACAAGCAAAATCTTAAGTTTAGGGGAGTTGATAACTAGGGATTTTACCTTATTTTACACTCTTTCTTGCTTAAGTTTTTGATAAAAGTGTATGGAAAATAGTCCCAAAGGCTTACTTGTTGTACTTGATTGCAGGGTTTGATAAAAAAGGGTGATTAATAGTCAAAAACCTGCTAAAAAAAGGAGTGAAACATGCACAAGTACCAAGAACAAGAACAAGAACAAGCAAGGTTCAACTGACCAGTGCGGATCGCGGTCCACTATATGCGGTCCACACTGAAGAGATTCAAAGAAGCATTTTTGAAGGAAAAATCAACGCGGACCGTGGTCCAGTTTATGCAATCCGCGGTGAAGAGATTCAGAGAGTGCTTTTGAAGGCCAAAACCAACGCGGACCGCGTTCCATTTTACGCGGTCCACACTAAGGAGATTCAGAGACCTTTTACCTTGAAAGCTAGGAGACCAACGCGTGCTGCAGTCCATTTTGCGCGGTCCGTGTTGAACCCACCGCGGCCGCGGTGCATTTTATGCGGACCGCAGTGGACAAGTTCAGAGGCCCAGGTTTTCAAGCTAAGAGCCTCACTGCGACTGCAGTCCATTTTGTGCGGTCCGCGTTGACCCCACAGGGGTATTTTTGTCCACAAAATTCGGCCTAGTATAAATAGTTTCTTTTCTTATTTTTAGGTCAGTTTTGGTACTCTGATATTATCAGGAGCTCGTGAACGGTTTTTCTTCAGCTTTTTGAGTAATTTTAGAAGGGTTTCAACATTGAATCTTTCAATTTTAGTTTATAATTCAATTATATGGGTTTTGCTTCATCTATTTCTCTGATTTCTTCAGTTATTATGAGTAGCTAAACCCATTAGCTAGGGGTGTGGTTCATCCCTAGTGTGGGTATTTAATGAGTCCTTTAAATTAAGGCTTAGATGTTTATGGGTGTTTGGTATTTTGGTTGATTTGTGGTTTCCATGTTAAAATTAGTGGTTGCAAACACTAATTAGTGTTCATTTGACTTGGGTTCTTCTTGAGAAAGAGAACTTGAGTCTAGAAAATCATCCCAACAAGGAATTGGGACGAAATCAAGAGATTGATAGTCCTAATTAACAGGTTAAACCTAGAGATAGTAAAATCCTACTTGAGCCAATATTGCTTGCATAGTCTTGACACCCAAATGGCCTCGAGAGAGGCAATTAGGGCAAAGCTACTCAAACTACCGAGAGGTATAGAGTGGCTAATTCCGTGCATTGACTATGTCATGTTCCCTTTGCTAACATCTCTGCCTTAGATATTGGAATCCGTTAAATATTCGCCTAGGTGAAAGTCATAACCCTAGTGCCCTTTATCCATTAAGAAAATAACCAAAATGACATTAGTTAGTTAATTAGGAAATTACCATTAGTATAAACCGTAGTATAATTTTCAAATCAAAAAGGAAGAAAAGTGCAATTAAGAGCACGAAACACTACTAGATTACTTAGAAAGTCAACTCCAATATTCATAACTCTCTGTGGAATCGATCCCGATCCTTCAGGTAAAAGTTGCTCCGACCCTCATCTTGCTATTTTATAGTAGTGTAGGTGAGCGCCGATCACATTTTTTGAGGAATGCAATAAAGTGAAAAAGAAGGTACGAAAAGGAAGAAAAGGAAAGGCAATGAAAAAGAAAGAAAAGAAAAGTCAAAAGGTCAAAAAGAATGAACAATATAGAAGAAATAAAGGGAATCAATAAAAGAAAAGAGATTGAAGGTGTGGAATGCTCAGAAACGTGAAAAATGATTGAAATGAACAAGAAGGAGTGACAGTATGTCTCTCTAAACCCTCAGAAAGAGCTTGATGACTCAAAAGGTCAAGAGAAGGTGCTCAAAAGTAAAGCAAATGAAGTGCTTAGGGGAAGATGGAGCCCACCTAGACCAAATATTCCCTACCTTGAACCAAAAAGCCTTCAATATGTCTCCACCAAAGTCCTATCTGATCTTGAGTTGAATGAAGCTTACACTAGTGGCGACTCACATAAGGGGCAAGCCTATGGTACTTTGAGCCGGACTTGAGTCTTTCCCTTGAGAGAAACGAGTGAACTCCCATTATCCTCGTTCTGAGTGTTACAATCTTAAAGTTAGGTTTACTTAGGGAGAGTTGAGGTGTATGAGTTTGGGGTCCACAATGACCAAAGCAGTAGTAAGAGTTTCATTGATGAGTCGAGTCAACTCTTGATGCTCTTGTGTCGCACTGAAATCCATGGTGTTAAAAGGTCAAATGTTGTTAATGATTCATTGGCATTGAGGGCAATTGTTAGTCCCAATTGATGCTAGAAGAGGTTACCTTAGGACATTTGATTTTTTTTGGATTTACTCAAAAAGGGGTGGGGCTTATTTTGTCTGCTTGAGGACAAGCAAAAGCTTAAGTTTAGGGGAGTTGATAACTAGGGATTTTACCTTATTTTACACTCTTTCTTGCTTAAGTTTTGGATAAAAGTGTATGCAAAATAGTCCCAATGGCTTACTTGTTGTACTTGATTGCAGGGTTTGATCAAAAAGGGTGACAAATAGTCAAAATCCTACTCAAAAAGGAGTGAAACATGCACAAATACCAAGAACAAGCACAAGCAAGTTTCAACTGACCAGTGCGGAACGCGGTCCACTTTATGCGGTCCGCACTGAAGAGATTCAGAGAAGAAGTTTTGAAGGCAAAATCAACACGGACCGCGGTCCAGTTTATGAGGTCCGCGGTGAAGAGATTCAGAGAGTGCTTTTGAAAGCCAAAACCAACGCAGACCGCAGTCCATTTTATGTGGTCCGCGCTGAGGAGATTCAGAGACCTTTTACCTTGAAGGCCTGGAGACATACGCGGAGCGTAGTACATTTTGCGCGGATCACGTTGTAGCCAC
The DNA here is from genome assembly GCA_005239495.1 of Nicotiana undulata. Classification (NCBI taxonomy): domain Eukaryota; kingdom Viridiplantae; phylum Streptophyta; class Magnoliopsida; order Solanales; family Solanaceae; genus Nicotiana; species Nicotiana undulata. The sequence goes on along the minus strand of ML266035.1, from coordinate 842 downwards.
TGCGATCGCGTGCCTTTTATGCGGACCGCGGTGGCCAAGTTCAGAGGCCCAGTTTTTCAAGCTAAGAGCCTCACCGCGACCGCAGTCCATTTTCTGCGGTCCGCGGTGACCCCGCAGGGCTATTTTTGTCCAAAAAATTTGGCCTAGTGTAAATAGTTTCTTTTCTTATTTTTAGGTGTCACGACCCAAACTGGAGGATCATGACTAGCACCTGGGCCATATTTGCCGAGCACCAACGTACATTTTATCTAACCTTCTTATTATCTTTATGGGATAATGAGATTAATATAAATGGTAGATATGGATCATGAACATACATCACATGGGATGACAAGATTGCTA
>MDKH01067409.1:0-144605 GCA_005239495.1 Nicotiana undulata | reverse complement strand
GTATTGCATTGAAGTGATTCGTATTACTTTAAACCTAGGACAATTCTTTTCAAATGTTTATTCCAATGTTATTTCATAACCTTTAAATAATTTCATACTTGTTGTAAATCCCCTCTTACGTGAACCTTACTTGTTACTTGCTCACCGTCCAAATTTACAAAACTTATTGGCTGGGACCCATAGTTGTGGATCTTGAGGGATGCCTAATACCTTCCCCTTGGGATAATTTCAAGCCCTTACCCAATCTCTGGTAATGCAAGATAGTCCATGAGTTATCAACTCTAGGTGCCCTAACGCACCGTTAAAATCGTTAGGTGGCGACTCTTCCTTTTCCTTTAAGGAGTTGTCCATAATTTCCTAAACCCGATCTCTTCGTACCTAACCCATGCGATAGGGAACAGGGTCGCGACAGGATTTAAACCAAAAATTGGGGAAGTTAGGGCATGGGTAATTGGAGACTTTAATTGAGGAATTTAAGGGGCAATTATGGTCCGGTTTTGATGTTCTTGGTATATATAGACTCGTGGGAGGTTGAGGATTCAAGTTTTGTTATTTTTATTGAATTTTGAGTCGTGGGCTCGGGGGTCGGGCTTGGCAAATTTCGGGATTTGTGCCTAATTGTAATAATTTTCGAATGGGTTTCATCTCCCTAGCATAGTTTGATGTTATTAATCTAATTTTGATAGACTCCGAGCATTTGGGAGCCGATTCGAGAGGCAAGAGCATCACGGAGTAGTTTTTGGGCCGGTTTGAGGTAAGTAACGATTGTAAATCTAGACCTGAGGGTATGAAACCCCAGTATTTCGTATTGTTTTGATAAATGAGGTGACGCACATGCTAGGTGACGAGCGTGTGGGCGTGCACCGATAGGGATTGTGACTCAGTTTGTCCCGTAGCGACTATTAAGCCGCGTGTTTGATTTGAAACCTTATGATATCCTGTATTTTAGAGATTTATACTTTAATATGAGTTGTATGCCATGTTTGGGGATTTGTGCCGACCTGTTTAGATCCTCAGGGGTATTTTTCCACTATTCTCACACTATTTTGATAGAAAATTTTATGAACTCAGTCATGCTTTATACCTGTTGTTATCACTGTTATCACACTGTTTTAGAATATTGAGAGGTACTTTGGGCTGAGTCCCGTGATTTGAGATGAGGTGCCCGAGTGGATTGTGAGGATGACTGAGTGAGGTCGAGAGCCAAGTCTGTGAGGATAGTTATTGATCGGGCTGCATGCCGCAACAGATATAATATGGATCGGGCTGCATGCCGCAGCGATATATATATTGGATCGGGCCGCACGCCGCAACAATATAGTGCTTGGGTTGTAGGAGACCATCCGGAGTCTGTACACCCCCAGTGAGTACAGTCGACTATTATTTGGATCGGCCAGCACGCCGCAGCATATGTTATGTAGATCGGGCTGCACGTCGCAGCGGTTATGTGGAATTTTTGTACCTGTTGAGTGAGAGGGCTGAGTGTGAGCATTGACTGGTGCTAGTGGAGTCACGAGTGACTAAGAGACCTTATTTATGAGTGATACTGTGCCCGAGAGGCTATTATTGTGAAACCATTATTTTCACTCATTTTACACGGAGTCTCTTTAATAATCATTGCGTTAATGTTTTATGCAAGTTTAAATGGGAAACTGGAGTTTGCAAAGTATTTGGTAAATGTAGACTTTTGATTTACTCTATTTACTTTCATTGGCACATATTTTATGAAATTTCAACTTTTAAATGCTCGTCACTGCACTCAAGTCTTTAGTTACGGTTGTTACTTACTGAGTTGGCGTACTCACGTTACTCTCTGCACCTTGTGTGCAGATCCAGGTACCGGTTCAACGTGCTAGTTGACTTCCCACTTGCTTGGAGACTGATCGAGGATAGAGGTAGTTGCCTGGCGTCCACAACTTGCCTTTTTCCTTTCTTAGTTCATAGATTCTCGTATTTTCTGGACTTGTATTAGTAGAGGCATGTTATCACACAGTGTATTACTTCTTTAGATGCTCATGATAGTTGACTCCGGGTGTTGGGGCAATTTTTAAACTGGATCATTTCTGTTATTATTGCTGTTAAGCATGCTCTTAAACGCGAATCTTAAACGAGATATTTGACTTATATTTTAAATTGAAAGCTTTATCTTTTATTCTCAATAGTTTGGCTAGCCTAGATTCATGATAGGCGCCATCACGGCCTGTGTTGATTTGGGGTCGTGACAATTGGTGCGCTCCATTTGCTCCGAAGTTGCTTGTTTGGTTAGTATGATTTAGATGTGTATTGTTTGGTATGGTGGAGCTCTATCCCGACCTTTATGACAATTATGTATTCTTCGTGGCTTGTAGACAGATGTCATGTACGTAAAAGATTGTATGGCCTTGTCGGCCTATGTTCAGTGTACGAGTTGTTATTTTGGTCTTATAGGCCCATATGTCTTGTGTATAAGTTGGTATTACAAAAGTGGTATCAGCACAACTTTTTCCTAGGGAGTCTACAAGCCAGAGCCTTGATCTCCCCCAATAATGAAGACTGATCAACCACACGTGCAAGAACGCGGCGGGGCTCTGAAAGGTCCAACATCACCAAGCGGTTAGCCAAGGACTGAATATCCAAAGCTAGAGGTCTCTCCTCTTCTGAAATAAAAGCCAAGCTACCCATACTCTTCGCCTTTCTGCTTAAGACATCTGCTACCACAGTTTCTTTGCTCAGATGATAAAAAAGGGTGATGTCATAATCCTTCAGCAACTCAAGACACCTGCGCTGCCTCAAATTAAGATCCCTTTGCTTGAACAAGTGCTGCAAGCTGCGGTGGTCTGTATAAACCTCGCAAGGTACCCCATACAAGTAGTGCCTCCAAATCTTAAGAGCATGAAAATTCGCCGCCAACTCCAGATCGTGAACAGGGTAATTCTTCTCATGAACCTTCAGCTTTAGTGAAGAATATGCAATAACTCGCCCCTCTTGCATCAACACACATCCCAAACCAACGCGTGAAGCGTCGCAATAGACTATATACACCCCTGAACCGGAAGGCAATACTAGAAATGGTGCTGAGGTCAATGTTGTCTTGAGCTTCTGGAAGCTCTCCTCACACTCGTCGGACCATCAGAATGGGGCATTCTTCTTAGTCAATATGGTCAGTGGAGCTGTAATTGATGAAAAACCCTCAACAAATCGGCGATAATAACCTACTAGACCCAAGAAGCTCCTGATCTCTGTAGCTGAAGTAGGGCGTGGCCAACTCTGAACTGCCTCAATCTTCTTCGGATCAACCTTGATACCCTCCCCGGATACCACATGTCCCAAGAATGCCATAGAATCCAACCAAAACTCACACTTGGAGAACTTAGCATACAGTTTTTGTTCCCGCAAGGTCTGGAGCACAACTCTCAAATGCTGCTCGTGCTCCCCCAGACTATGTGAGTAAATCAAAATGTCATCAATAAAGACAATGAAAAAAGAATCAATATAAGGCCTGAACACCCTGTTCATCAAGTACATAGTTGTTGGGGCATTAGTCAAGCCAAAGGACATCACCAGGAACTCATAATGACCATATCTCGTACGGAAGGCAGTCTTCGGAACATCCGAGTCCTGAATCTTCTGTTGGTGGTACCCCGATCTCAAGTCAATCTTAGAAAACACCCGAGCACCCTGCAACTGGTAAAAAATTCATCTATACGCGGCAACAGGTACTTATTCTTGATGGTGACCTTGTTCAACTGGCGGTAATCAATACACATCCGCATAGCCCTATCCTTCTTCTTCACAAATAGCACTGGAGCACCCCAAGGCGATACGCTCAGTCAGATAAACCCCTTAGCCAACAACTCCTCAAGTTGTTCTTTCAATTCCTTCGGAACCATACGGTATGGGGAAATAGATATAGGCTGGGTGCCTGGAGCTAAGTCAATGCAAAAATCAATATCACGATCCGGCGGCATGCCTGGAAGATCTGAAGGAAATACATCAACAAACTCTTGAACTACCGGCACTGAATCGATCGTCGGAGACTCAGCGGTGGTGTCCCGCACATAAGCAAGATAAGCCAAACAACCCTTCTCGACCATACGTCGAGCCTTCAGGAAGGAAATAACCCGACTAGCTGCACTAACTGAGGAACCTCTCCACTCCAATCTAGGAAACTCGGGCATGGATAGAGTAACAGTCTTGGCATGGAAATCTAGAACAGCATGATAAGGAGATATCCAATCCATGCCCAGGATGACCTCAAAATCAATCATGTCAAGCAACAGGAGATCCGCTTTGGTCTCGAATCCACAAAATGTAACCACGCAGGACCGATAAATCCGATCCACAACCACAGAATCGCCCACAGGAGTGGACACATAAACAGGAGTACCCAAAGACTCACGAGGAACATCCAAGAAATGAGAAACAAGGCTGACACATATGAATAAGTGGATCCTGGATCAAACAATACCGATGCATCTCTACCACATACTGAAATAGTACCTGTGATCACAGCATCTGAGGCTACTGCATCTGGTCTGGCCGGGAAAGCATAGAATCTGGCGGGAGCACCGGAAGACTGACCTCCACTAGCATGAATAGGAGCTGTATGTGCTCCCCCTATCTGGCCTCCACCTCTGGGATGTCCCCTACCAGCCTGTCCCCCACCTCTGGGTGGCCGGACCGCTAGTGCTGAACTCATAGGCTGGTAACCCTGTTGCACTGCCTTGCCCCAAATCTTGGGACTAGTCCTCTTAATGTGGCATGGATATCCGCACTCATAACATCCCCTTGGTACCATGGCATGCTGCCCTGAAGAAGAACCCTGAATAGCTGGAGGGCGGTATGAACTCTCTAGCATGGCACTGAAATACGGACTGGAGGGCTCCTGATGACAAGAATACCCGCCGGAGGAACCCTGATTGGCTGGTGAGCGATAATAACTCTCCGGCATAGCGCTAAAATAAGGCCTCATCGGAGCACCTCGAGGAGGTGGTGGGGTGCGGAATATCGGGGCCTACTAGGCTGGCCCTTACCGAACTGACCTCTGCCCCTGGCTGGAGCACCTCTGAAATCTCCAGAAAATCTAGCTCTCTTATCCTGCTTACTCTACTCTCTGCCCCTCGATCGATAACCCTCAATCCGACGAGCAATCTCGACCACAAGCTAATAAGGAGTCACCATCTCCACCTCTCGGGCCATGTTGGCCCTAATACCTGAGTGCATCCCAGCTACAAATCTCCGCACTCTCTCAGCATTAGTAAGAAGTATCATGAAGGCATGACTAGACAACTCAAAAAACCTAGCCTTATAGTCAGTCACGGACATCTGACCCTGCTCCAGCTGCTCAAAATGATACCGCAGCTCTTCCCTCTCAGAGGGTAAAATATATATATCCAGGAACAACTGAGTGAACTGCTCCCAGGTGATGGGAGAGGAATACCAAGAATATAGGACTGCCATCATCTGCGGGCCCTGCCCTCTAGCTGAAAAGTAGTGAAGTCAACTCCATGGGACTCCATTATCCTCATGTTGTGCATTCTGTCCCTACACCTATCAATGAAGTCATGGGCATCCTCACCACGCTCGCCTATGAAGACAGGAGGGTGCAATCTAGTCCATTTATCCAATAGCTTTTGCGGATCGCCGTCTGCAGCTGGTCTGGGCTCATGTGATGCTGCCACTGGCTGGGCCCCGCCCACGGGCAGTGTACCCGGGGTCTGATATACTGATGCTGCATGACCTGCGGCCTGGGCAGTAGGGATCTGGGCTCCCCCTTCCGCCTGAGATGTGGCAGGATCCGCTGGAAATAAACCAGCCTGAGTCATGGTGTCCATTAACCCCATCATACGGCCCATGACTTCCTGGAATCTCGGCGCCATCATAAAGTCTAATGGGCCAGGATTTGCTGCGGGCGCCTCGCCCTGCTCCTTTGTGATTGGGTCCTCTGCAGGATCTACTAGGGGTGCTACTGGAACCGCTCTGGGATGCTCTCCTCCCCTACCTCAGGTTGGTGCTCTCCCCCGGCCTCTGTTACGGCTTTGGATGACGGGGGTAGCGGCCCTTCACGGGTTTGGAACGTTGGTTGCGCTCGTCCTCACCATCTATGAGAGAATAGAAAGGTGAGATTTATTATACCATCAACTGCACGATAGAAGATGAACAAAGAGAGATTTCCTAACACCCTATAGATTCCCGAAGATAAATACAGATGTCTCCGTACTGATCCGCAAGACTCTATTAGGTTTGCCCGTAACTTGTGAGACCTACGTGAACCTAGAGCTCTGATACCATGTTGTCACGACCCAAATCCTAAATCAGGTCGCGATGACGCCCAACACCGATGTCAAGCAAGCCAACCTTAATTTACTAGTGAGTTCGTTTCATTTACCAAAACCATTTCCATCCCTTACTTGATTTAAATTTTTGATATTAGATAAAGGTGTTTAACTTAGGCAATTTTATATGGAAGTAATCATAAAATCCATAGCGTAAAAACTACATCCCAAAAATAACATCTACTATAGTGTGTTCCAGGAACTAGTGTCACAAGTTACAGGCATCTAGTAGAATAAGAATCCAAAAGAATACAAGTTTGCCCTACTATCCAAGGAAATATAGATAGATATAACAACAAAAGGAAGGAAAACTCCAAGGTGCTACCCGAAAACGTCAAGGAAAGCAGCTCACCGAGAAGTACAAACCAAGCACAAGTCAGGGACGAGCTCCGAACTGATACCCAGATGCACCTGCCTCAAAACTTGTACATTTTAGTACAGAAGCGTAGCATGAGTAGATAAACAATATGTACTCAGTGAGTATCCCATATAATCTCGAAGAAATAGTGACGAGAGGTCGACGTGATACTTACTAGGGTCAAATAATATGATTTAAATGTTAGGCTAAGCAGGAATAGCAGTCATGAATAATAATAAAGACAGGAGCACCAAATAACATTCACAATTACCCTTACATGTCAATTTCTCTAGCATATAAGCTACCAAATTTCCCTTTTTATGAAAATTAACTGATACAAAATTACAGGACACCCAAACAACTAACAAACACATAACATGTCGAGAACGTGCGGTCGATACAACGCAAAAATAAATGTGCACTGTCGAAGGGTCGAACGGCTCGAACCATAGATGCATCTATTACCCCGCTCGCGAATCGTACGACGCGATTGACATAATGATAGGGATACCCCGCTCGTGAATCATACATGCGACACGGGTGCCCGTATACATACACATATTTATCAGGAAATTCTGGAATTTAATAGAGAATATACTTGCAGAAAAAGGATTTAATAATGTCAATTTCGGAATATTAACTCCTAGATATTCGCATAATAATTCAAGGATATTAGGCAACCTAAACTACATTTAAGATCACAGGTCGGCACATAAAGCATACTTGTGAGTCCTACTACTACCCGGCAAGACATAGTAGTAGCTACGCACGGACTCTCGTCACTTCGTGCGTGTGTAGCCCCCAAAAATAAAGACATGCAATTATTTATAATCACATATGGGGAAAATTCCCTCTTACAAGGTGAGAAAGGAGACTCGCCTCGTGTCGAGCCTACTTTTCGGGTCAAGAATGCGCCTGAAACTCCAAATTCGTCTCCCAAGGACTCGAAACTAATAAATATTTCATAAATAAATCAATATATACCCAAGAGTATGAAATTCTCCTATTTAAATAATTATTTCAACCTACTTTGAAAAATCTCAAAATACACCCCCGGGCCCACATGCTCGGATTCCAGAAACTTTCGAATGAAACTCTCACCCATAGCCTAACGATCAATAATATATGGTAATTCTCTCAATTTCATAAAACCCTAGGTTTCTACTCTAACCCATGATTTCTACTAATTAGTGTGTTAATCTACCTAAGGATTCAAGTATTAAACTAAATTTGAGGTAGGAATTACTCACCTTACAGTTGCTAGGTCGTTTGTCTCTTTCGTATGCTCAAAAATCGCCCCAAGAAAGAAGACGAATATTGAAAAATGGCTAAGTCCCGTGTTTTACACAAATTCATTGTCTACAATCTTTTCACACCTGCGGCTCGAGGACCGCACATGCGGTCTCGCATCTGCGGAAATGGGGAAAGGGGCCTAGGTTCGCACCTGCGGAGCGGAGTCCGCACCTGCGGCTCTGCTTCTGCGGAAATCTATCCGCACCTGCGGGTGGAAACCTCAACTAGGGCCTCATCTGTGAGGCAAGGACTGCAGAAGCGATCTCGCACCTGCGGCTAGGCCTCCGCAGGTGCGGTCGCACCAGATCTGGTGCACCAGCAGTCACTTTTGCTTGTTTTTGGCCTCGCTCGATGCCAAAACGACATCTGGGCCCACCCGAGTCCCCGTCCAAATATACCAACAAGTCCCAAATCATAATACGGACTCGCTCGAGCCTTCAAAACTCCCAAAACAACGCTAAAACTAAAAATCACACCTCAAAACCTATAGAATCAAACTTAAGAACTTCAAGTTCTAAAATTCGCTATAAATGCACCGAACCTACCTATACTACTCGTAATGACACCATTTTTTGCAAGAAAGTCATAAATGACATAACTGAACTATTCCCGGTCTCGTAATTCCGTTTGTACCTCGATAACACAAAACACGTTCCAAACCTCAATTTGAACTTAAAGAAACTCTTATTTCACTATTTGGCGCTGAAATGCTCCCGGGTCATCCAAAACCCGTTCCGAACATACGCCCAACCGAATCATCATACGAACCTACCGAAACCTTTGAATCTCGATTCCGAGGTTGTTTACTCAAAATGTTGACCAAAGTCAAACTTGGCTTTAAAAGCCAAACTTAAGGAACTAAGTGTTCCTATACTACTCTAAACTCTTCCAAACCTCGAACCACCTGTCCCCGCAAGTCATAAATCAGTAAAAGCAAATACGCGGAGTCTCATTTAGGGGCACGGGGTCCTAGAACACAAAACGACCGATCGGGTCGTTACATACTTAGGCTCTTACCATAACGAACTTGGTTAGTGTAAATTAGTTTCTCTCGATAATTTTATATGAAATTATTCATTTAATCTTGTTATAATATGCAAATCATATTCGCTAGCTTAAATCTTTATGCCTTTCCCAATCCCTACCCCTTTTACCGCTTTATTATAATTTTTTCTATTATACGAACTGACTCCTTCCTTATTTTTTCTTTCTTTCCTGTCTTTACAATTATTAAATACCGCATTTATCGCTTTTATCATGCAGAATACTTGACAAGATGTTGTTTTAATTTTTGCATAATTACATATTCTGCATCATATTCCACTTGTGCACAATTAATACCATAGTGGCACTTGATGAGTGTCTGCGCTCTTCCTATATTACCCTTTTAAATTTGGAAAGGCTTATTTGCGGTAAAACTAGTCGATTAGTTATGCAGTCAACAGTTTCATGCCTTTCCCTCTCTAGTTGCCCATTTGAGGGTACCAACCTAGACTTCTATATAAAACCCTACTATGTTGTTAACTGTGCATGCATCATGTCCAAACCTAGCATGGGTTAGTATTGTTGTCCGCATAATAATCCTCTAAGTAAAGCCTTGTCCAAAGCCCATCGGGATTTCCATAATACCAATGAGCACGATCATGATATGCACATTATTTGGATAAAACATGTCGATATGCTAATCATTAATGTGTAAGTAGTCAATTCTGGAGGGGGAAAGGGCTAACTTTAACTGTTTTACAGAAATGAGGCACGAAGTCCCCAGGTTCAGCATGGTCCAAAGTATCTTACCTATGTTGCTAGACTAGTGGGAAAATCTCTCGCCAAGTGACAAAAACCATGTGAAAAGAGTTCTCGTAAGTTTACCCTCCTTGCTAGACATTCAGTCAAACAATGTACTGATTGATGTCGCTACTATGTTCTGGGATGAAAAGAGGGTTGTCTTTCATTTCGGTAATGTAGAGATGACTCCCCTTCTTAAGGAAATAGGAGGTTTTGTTGGGCTACCTTAGGACAGCCCTTGTTTGTTGGTACCGGAAAATTGCACTTCTAGGGGGTTTCTTAAAATGATGGGCCTTAGAAAGAATGACGAGTTAGTCTCCTTGAAGAAGCCCTACATACCTTTCGACTTCCTTTACGAGCGTTATGGGCACAACACATCCTACCGTATTTTTCATGATGAGTTTTCCATCACTTCCCTGGGTTGGACTCATCGTCGGGTTTTTGTGTTCATCGTCTGTTTTCTGGGTATGATAGTATTTCCAATTCAAGGAGACAAGATTCACACTCGTTTGGCTATAGTCACCAAGACTTTAATGGAAGGTATTGAGGGACAGACTTACACTATTGTCCCAATGATCGTGGCAGAAATATACCGAGCCTTAGACCGCTGCAAGAAGGGATTAAGACATTTTGAGGGTTGTAATTTGTTGCTGCAGATATGGTTGTTAGAGCATCTTCAAAGAGGACAGTATCGTTAGGAATTCCCACGGCGACATGGAATGACCACTTAACTTTCCACCATCCGAAAAGAATGACTTTCATCTCAGACAGGTTTGCACAACCGGAAAATGTTGTGGATTGGGTACACTTCTTTAGCAATCTGACTGATGACAAGGTCCATTAAATGTTCGAGTGGTTCCCTACTAGCAAGTTCATCATCATGTCCAAGGATGCTCCTTACTTAGTGATGATCGGGTTGAGGGGTATATATCCTTATGTTCCTATCAGAGTCATGATACAGGTTGGGAGAAAACAAGTCATACTACGAGTTTCTAAGATAATTCATTACAAAGCATACTTTCAAGGTGACGCCATTCCATTCAAGTGTGAAGCCCGACACATGTGGCATCTGAATATTAATGTATATAAGGATACCAGCGAACCATATCGGTACCACGTCGGTCATATTTGGATAATGACATAGTGGGAGAAGTCGAGTCAAGGATCGATCGAGGAAATAGGGTCATAGACGATGCTGCTGAAGCACAGGTAATATACAAAAGGTTGCGCAAGAGAATATTTGAGTCTGAGGCCAGGCATTTGGAACAACACAATTTAGACATGTTAATGGAGGGAAATTGCTACAAAATCAACAGAGAGGTTGGAGTATGTAGAGTAGGGTCTGATGGAACTTGAGGGGAAGATGAGGAAAAGGATCGTGGATTGTCAGAATGCAGAAGGCAACGAACGAGGACACCTAGAAAGGGCGTATCTGCTACTAGACATGCGCGACCTGGGAATCTACTTGATTGGGTCAAGAAGGCCAAGCTTGGAGAAGGTCCCTCCGTGACCAAGTAGATTAGAATTATTGTTTTTATTTACCTTGAAAATGGTAATTACAATTATATTTGATTATGTGGTTCTAAAAATATGTGATTTATTTTAATGCTAGTTATTGAGCAATAGATGCTAAGTGTGTGTGAAACAAATAAGGCAAAATGATGTGAAATCAAAGGTAGGCAACCAGACTACCTCAACTCGAGGGTTCCGAGCTAGCCGAGATGGGTCCTCGAGGTCGAGGCTCGAGGTCAGTGATGGTCGATCGATGAAGATATAACAATTTTATGGGCCTCGAAGTAGGCTATTTATGATCAATGATTGATAATAAATGAAGAACACTCAATGAAATACAATAAATGTAAGTAATAAATTAGTAAAGAGACAAATAGAGAATGTTCGAGTTAGAGAGCAGAGAACGTTCTTGTTCCTTGTATTGAATATCATGTCCAAAAAATTACAAGGGTTCCCTTTATATAGGAGGGTAAGTCCCATCATAGTACATAAGCATTTATTACAAAGATATGCAGCTGGTACAACTATTTGATGTCATAGTACGGACTTGTACTTTGTTGCAGACTTGGTCGCCTTAGCCCTCATACCGCTTGCTCACGAGAGTCACAGACCTACATTACCTCGAAGTCGACCATAAGGACCACTCGGGGTCGGGCCTCGAGTCGTACCTCTAACCTTCTGCGGACGGGCCACGAAAGGCCTAAATAAATATAAAATCGGTCTCTTCGATTTTAGCCGTATACAGTTTACTTGATTTTCTAGAGTCATTTTAGAAATTGATTGTAATAAGGAAAATGCCACTAGCAACTCCTTAATTTTTTGTTATTTTAGAGGTTTAGCTTATTTATTACATTAATGAAATGAGGCAATTATCGACATTAAGTTTCTCCAAATCTACGTGTCGCTGGGCCTACCTCGGGCACAATGAGGTCCCCAAAACTAGGACGCGAATTGATGATACATGCAAATATCTTTCCAAAATTTCATACTAACTTGTTTACCTTTCTTATTTTTCTTTGTTTTGATTATTCCCATCCCTTAAGGTTAGTTCGTGCATACTGGCATCATTAGCATATCATACCAGATCCAGAGGTCCTCCACCTCCTCCTCCTCCAAGTGATCCTAAAAGTAACGAAAAGTCTAAGATGGATGACATGAGTGGTATCAGGAAATATAATGATGCCCATGTGGAAAATGTTGAAAATTCAGATGGTCGGAGTACTCCGGCACAGAATGATTTGGTTCTATGGCTGGAGTAGAAAATATTGGAATTGCAGGGGGAACTTGAGTAGGTACAAAACTTGGCAAACCTCTCCCTCACCTTAAACGTCCCAAATATTAACCAACAGAACGCCCAAAACCCAGCACCTCTTCAAAACACACCGAACCAGCATCCACGAATTCCTCCCGCACCTCATCAATACGCCACACCTCCTCAAACTCCCAACCCTCAACCAGTAACAACTCTTCCTCAACACCAACATCTTCCAACTCAGTATCCACAAACTACTACCTACCATACTCCCCAAAATACAGCACAACCTACTCCCGATCCGCAGAATTTAACCAATGATCACCACTAAACCCAAATCCCAGTGTCCACCAAAACAACCCCGTGTATGTAGAAACTCTACCTCAACCCGCTCAACAAACCACATACACACTAGAATCTGCCGAGAAGGACCTGCTCATCAAGAATATGGCAGAGGAACTTAAGAAGCTCACAAACCGAGTCCAGGGTGTCGAAGGGGGTAAATGCATTGAGGGTTTGAATTATGAAGATCTATGTATTCATCCAGATGTAGAGTTGTCGGAGGGTTACAAACCTCCTAAGTTCGAGATGTTTGACGGAACAGGTGACCCAACGGCGCATCTAAGAACAAACTGTGACAAGCTCGTATGAGTTGGGAAAGATGAAAGGATTCGCATGAAGTTGTTCATGAGAAGTCTCACTGGAGACGCCCTATCTTGATACATCAGTCAAAATCCCAAGAAGTGGGTTAGCTGGGTAAGCATGGCATCAAACTTCATGGATCGATTCAGGTTTAATACGGAGAATGCACCCGACGTCTTCTACATACAGAATCTCAAGAAGAAGTCAACAGAGACTTTCTACGAGTATGCTACTCGTTGGAGATCAGAAGCTACAAAAGTAAGGCCAGCATTGGAAGAAGAGCAGATGAAAAAGTTCTTCGTCCGAGCCCAGGATCCACAATACTATGAAAAGTTAATTGTTATCGAGAATCATAAATTCTCCGACATCAACAATCTAGGGGAAGGATTGAAGAAGGGATCAAGAGCGGAATGGTAACTAATCTTGAGGCATTACAGGCTACAAACAAAGCATTACAGCCAGGGGGTATATCCAAGAAGAAAGAAGTAGGGGCCGTGATAGTAGCCCAAGGTCCAAAATCTCCTCTTACATACCAAACACCTCCAGCCACATATCAGCCTTCACCTCCTAGATATCCATAACCCGCCACTGCCTACCACACTTGTAACACCCAGTCAGCATATTATCACTCACCTCCAGCCCGCCAAAACTATCAGAAACCCATACCAAATTTTGACCACAGGCCACCCAGACTATACACCCCTATTGCTGAACCCATCGATCAATTATACGAGAGACTGAAAGCTGCTGGATATGTCACCCCTATTCTCACTGTTACCATGGAAAACTCTTCTTAATGGGTCAATCCAAATACAATATGTTCCTACCACTCCGGAATGAAAGGTCATACCATTGATGAATGTCAAACCCTGAGAGACAAGATCCAGACATTAATTGATACCAAGGTTATACAAGAAAAGAAGGTTGCACCTAACGTCCGCAACAACGCCCTCCCAGATCATAGGGGCGAGGGAGTAAATGTGATAGAGACTGATGAAAAAGGGGACCCAGAAGGGTCAATCGGGCTTATTCGAGAAGGGGATGACCCAAAGAAACATGTGGTCACTCTTACTCCTATTGTGGTCTAGATACAGCCACCAGTTGAAGTAGTCGCCAACCTCGTTCGAGGAAGAAACAACACTTGCAGCTGCACCTGCTCCATTTGAAGTAGAAGTAACCACACCCTTCACTGTGATGGTAGCATCCACGCTCCCCTTTAAATCGTATGCCGTACCCTAGGACTATGTTGCAGAAGCCAGGAGGAAAGGAAAAGCAAAACTGGAAGAATCTGTTGCAGCACAAGGGATGACCTGGACTAGTAGAATTTATACACCTGAGAATTTGGGAGGAACGAGTAGAGAAGTTGCTTCCAAGCAACCCATCATTGAAACTGGCCCTGATGATCTTTGGAGAAAGATGCATGCAAGAGAATATTTTGTGGTAGACCATCTGAACAAAACTCCTGCTCAGATATCCATCCTATCATTACTGCAGAATTTTGAGGAACACAGGAATGCCTTGATGAAGGTATTGAATGAAGCTTACGTACCTAACAATATCACCAGTGGGGAGATGGATAACAATGTAGGGAAAGTACTGGAGAGCCACAAGATCACCTTTCATGAAGACGAATTGCCACCAGAGGGATTGAGCCACAACAGGGCGCTACACATCACGGTACAATGTGAGGATAAGTTCATTACCGGGGTTTTGATAGATGGAGGTTCCAGTCTCAACATATGTCCATGACAACCCTAAAAAGAATGAGTAAAGGTTTGCATGAAATACGAGCAGGGACTATGAATGTGAAGGTGTTCGATGGGTCTCAAAGGGCCACAATTGGGGAAAACCAATATATGCTTGTAGATGGGCCCGATTTGGTTTGATGTTGAATTCCAAGTACTCGACATATCCGCCTCGTAAAGATTATTGTTGCGAAGAACTTGGATACATGTCGTTGGGGCTGTGGCTTTTACTTTGCTCCAGGCTGTAAAAAATGAAATCATCAGGAGGTGATCATTCATGGAGACGGGTGTAATCCCATTTATACCAATCAGATTGTTCCGATAGTGGAAAAAATAAGGAAATTGGGTGGAGAGACTTATCATCGCTTCGAGCGCGTCAACACAATTGAGAAAGACAAGTGGTGGAGCAGCAAAATAGAAAGCATACTAGCATGGGCAGGGTATGAACCCGGTAAGCTCGGGAAAAACCTCCAAGGTATTGCCAAATTGATACAGCTAAAACGTCACTGCACGACCTTTGGACTTGGATATCAGTACACCTGACAGGAGTATAAATATTGGTCACCACCATGGCGTGGTCCTTATTACCCTCTTGAGAAGTCGGTACCACATTTGATCCAATCCTTTCATAATGCCGACATGATGTGGGGATCTGAAGAAGATGAAGTTCTAGCTGGTTTAAGGCATCTGTTCTTGGAAGAAGAAGACATGGATTGCACTGTGATAGTTGAGGAAGAGGAGGAAGAAGGCCTTGTCATCCAGACAGTGGAGAAGGGAGTTGTTCTAAAAAACTAGACCGCCACACCATCCAGGGCCCGACGAGTCCTAGGGTAGCATGGTTTCTAGGGTCATTTATTTTTTTTAAACAATTCCTTTTAAGCATTATTGTTTTAAAACATTTTTTTTTATTTCAGTATTTCATTTTGGAAATCATCGTTCGAAGTCATTAAAAAGTTGCTTTGTTTGACGTCCCAATACTTATCAATGGCTTGATGTTTTATTATTATTATCTTTCATATCTTTCTCTCTACAGCATTACTATTTCTTATCTTGATGAACCAACGACTGTGACATGTAATGAGACAACGCAACATAAGGATAGCGACTCGGAAGTGATAGAAGAAAAAGATGTGATACTTGAGGAAATCGTCAAAGAAGTTGAGAATTTTGAGAACAAACCTAAGTCCAATCTGGACGATACTGAGGTAGTTAACTTGGGAGATTCTGAAACCGTCAAAGAAACTCGCATAAGCATTCACCTATCATCATCAGAGAAGGAAGAGTACACTTATTTCCTGAGAGAGTATGAAGACATTTTTGCATGGTGATATGATGATATGACCGGGTTGAGCACATTCATAGTGGCTCACAAGCTACCAATCCAATGTGTCCACCAGTGAAGCAGAAACTCAGAAAGTTCAAACCAGACGTGAGTCTAAAAATCAAGGAAGAAGTCACCAAGCAGATCAAAGCTAAGGTCCTCAAGCTAGTTGAATATCCAACTTGGTTGGTAAACATTGTGCCGGATCCGAAGAAAGACGAGAAAGTCAGGGTGTGTGTCGACTATCGAGATTTATAGAGCAAGTCACAAAGATTTCACGACCCCAAACACTTAGTCGTGATGGCGCCTGTAGTGGAATCAGGAAAGCCACACATTTCGTTGAATCCAAGTTTACTTTCAGAAAATTGTACAAATTTAGAAGCAAATACCGAAAATAATCCTTCTGAGAGTCTAACACCATTTAAAGTAAACTTTAGAAACAAATTCAATCCCCAGATCTAGTGTCACTCAGTCATGAGCTACTACAATATGAAAATGTCGAAATAGGAAAATAGACAACATAGTGTGTAATAATAAAAGTGCAACAGGAAGATAAAGAAGGAGAAGATGAGGTCGCAATCACCAGCTGCTACCTCGATGACTCCGATAAAAACTCTGACAGCTGCTCAGTAACCACTGCCGGGTCCCGATGTACCTTGATCTGCACACAAGGTGCAGGGGTAACGTGAGTACACCAACTCAGAAGTAACGAACCCAAACTATGGTCTGAGAGGTAGTGACGGACTAAACCTCAAATACTTACAATTGGCAGCGTATAGAAATTAGACATGCTAACAGTTTATCAGAAATAAACAAATATGCCAAGTATGCCAGTATACTCTACATGCTTTCATATAAATGTATGAAACCAATGTGGAAATGCATATAATGGTCACAACCCTCACACAGCAGTCCACTCAGTACCGTATATGGCTTTAAGGCCCAGGGGAAGGTCCATCCCGGAATGTATGTAATCATCGGTGACCGCAGTCACTCAGTACTGAGGAAAAGGCCAATCCATCCCCACGGATAAGATCCATCTCCGAAATACAACACTTGGACACGATCCATGTCCAAGGACAATCCATCCCTCATATATCATCAACTTTGGACAAGGTCCATGTCCACGGAAGATCCATCCCTCAATATCAATGCGCTCACTGGGGGTGTACAGACTCCGGAGAGGACTTACTGGCCCAAAAGCTATATCAAGCCAATGAAGGCATGATTAAAGTATCGTTGCGGTGTGCAGTTCGATCTCATAACTGTCTCAACAACAGGCTCTCGGCCTTACTCTGTCATTACTCCACAGTCTCACTCATATGGCTCACATATGTATAAATCGGCCCAAACATTCTGAGATTGAGGCATGAAATGATATGCTATAACAAGACTAAGTATATGAAGTCAAATAATCACAAAAATGTGACAGTAATATACGACCACTCGGGTCTCAACATTTTCAACGTGAAGCCTTAGCATTTATAATTAACATGATTTCTAACATGTTCACATTTACCACATAATAAAAGTGTGGATATCAATCTATAATAGCAACTAGACGGTACCATGGGATGAGCTAGGCCACAATTTACTTGGTGCACGCCAGCACGCCCGTCACTTGGCATGTGCGTCCCCTCAATTACAGTCAAATATCGTATAGTTCGGGGTTTCGAACCCTCAGAACCAAGTTTGGAAATGTTACTTACCTCAAAACCGGCTAAAATCCTAGCCCACAGTGCCTTTGCCTCTAGACTAGGCCTCCGAGTGCTCCAAATCTAGCAAAAATCATATTCATATCATTATTATATGCTAAGGAACGAAGCCCATTTGAAAATTATCAAAATTTCCCAAAACTCCTGAAATTGGCCAAACCCGACCCCCGGGCCCACTTCTCGGAATTCGATAAAATTTACATCACAAGAATCCACATCTTCCCACTAGTCTATACATACCAGGAACATCAAAATCGAACCTCAAATGACCCCTCAAATCCCCATTTTAAAGTCTCTAACTACAAGCCCTGATTGCCAAATTGTGGTACTGATTTTCCCCAAATTTCACCACTATTCAGTCCATTAATCACACATAAATGAGTTTTAAGTCCAAAGGTCTTACCTCCACGAAGAACTCTCGAATTCCTCTTCTAAACCCCCTCAAAAAGCTTCAAACCCGAGCAAAAATGGTGGAAGAATGACCCAAAAATCGCTAAGGATCCTATTTATATGTTCTGCCCAGTGATGACCGCTCCTGCGGTCCTTTTCTCGCACTTGCGGTCCAAGGTGCGCACCTGCGCGTTTTACTTAAGGGACCAAAAATCGCACCTGCGGCTTCCAATGCGGTATAAACCTCGCACCTGCGGATCTCCTCCAGCCTACCAAGGATCTGCACCTGCGCCCCCATGTTCGCACCTGCGGCCGTCGCACATGCGGCTTCCCTTCCGTAGGTGCAGCCACACCAGAGGGACAACAATTTCTGCTGCATTTCTCCAACTTCAAACTCCCCGAAGGCTATCCGAAATCAACCCGAGCCCCTCGGGACCCCAACCAAAAATACAAACACGTCATAAATGATCACCCGCACTTAGTTGCACCCTCGAAACACCCAAAATAACATTGAAACACTAAATTCACCTCAGATTCAAGCCTATGAACTTAGAAACTTCCAAATTTTGCCAAAGATGCCGAAACCATCCAAAACACGTCCAATTGACCTGAAAATTTGCACACACATCCAAAATGACCCTACGAACCTGTTCTAACTTCCGGAAACCCATTCCAACTCCGATAGCTAATTATCCACTGCCGACCGAAAATAACAAAAAACTCGATTTCGCCAATTCAAGCATAATTCTACTCCAAACCTCAAAATCACATTCCGAACACACTCCTAAGTCCCAAATCACCTAACGAAGCTATCCGAGCTATAAAATCCACATTCTGAGGTCGTTTGCCTAATAGTCAACTCCCGGTTGACTTTTCTAACCATTAAGCTAACTTAGGAGACTAAGTGTCTCAATACTCACCACGGCCACTTTGACATGAACCAATCGTCCCCGACACATCGTAAACAGACTAAGCAATGCATGACAAAGCAGAAAGAGGAATAATGGTGCTAATTTCACGGAATGACCGGCCGGATCGTTACATTCTCCCCCTCTTAAACAAGCGTTCGTCCTCAAACGGGTCTAGAAACATACCTGGAGTATCAAACAAGTGAGGATATCTGCTCCGCATCTCCCGCTCGGTCTCCCAAGTGGCCTCCTCCATCAGCTGCCCTCTCCACTAAACCTTCACTGAATCTATATCCTTAGTCTAAACCTCCTGACCTGACGACCCAAAATAGCCACTGGCTCTGCCTCATATGACATATCACCCTCAAGCTGAACCGTGCAGGAGTCCAAAACATGAGACGGGTCACCAACATACTTCCGGAGCATGGAAACATGGAATACTGGATGAACACTCGACAAGTTGGGTGGCAAGACAAGCCTATAAGCCATCTCTCCAACCCTCTGAAGCACCTCGAAAGGCCCAATGAACCGGGGACTCAACTTCCCCCGCTTCCCGAACCGCATAACACCCTTCATGGGTGACACCTTCAGCAGTACCTTCTCCCCTTCCATGAAAGACACATCTCGGACCTTCTGGTCCGCATAACTCTTCTGTCTAGATTGCGCTGTGCGAAGCCGCTCCTGAATCAACTGCACCTTATCCAATGCATCTTGTACCAAGTCTGTGCCCAAAATCCTGGCCTCACCCGGCTCAAATCAACCAATCGGAGATCTCCACCTCCTACCATATAAAGCCTCATACGGAGCCATCTGGATACTCTCCTGATAACTATTATTATAAGCAAACTCCGCGAGTGGCAGAAACTGGTCCCATGAACCCCCAAAATCAATGACACATGCACGCAATATGTCCTCCAGAATATGAATAGTGCGCTCTGACTGCCCGTCAGTCTGAGGATGAAATGTTGTGCTCAACTCGACCTGAGTTCCCAACTCTCTCTACATGGCCCTCCAAAACTAAGATGTGAACTGAGTACCTCTGTCCGAGATGATAGAAACTCGAACTCCATGCAACCAGACAATCTCCCGAATGTAAATCTCAGCTAATCGCTCCGATAAATATGTAGTACTAACAGAAATGAAGTGCGCGGACTTGGTCAACCGATCCACAATAACACATATAAAATCGTACCTCCTCGAAGTCCGTGGGAGTCCAACTACAAAGTCCATGGTGATCCGCTCCCACTTCCACTCCAGAATATCTAACCTCTGATGCAACCCACCTGGTCTCTGGTGCTCATACTTGACCTGCTGACAGTTGAGACATCGAGCTAAAAAAATCCACAATATCCTTCTTCAACTGCCACCACCAATAATGTTGTTTTAGATCCTAATACATCTTCCCGGCACCCGGATGGATGGAATACCGCAAACTGTGAGCCTCTGCTAGAATCAACTCTCGAAGCCCATCCACATTGGGCACACAAATCCGACCCTGCATCCTCATAATCCCATCATCACCAATAACTACATCCTTGGAATCACCTCGTCGGACCCTGTCCTGAAGAACGAGCAAGTGTGGGTCATCATATTGGCGCTCTCTGATGCGGCCAACACCCGGTGAGTCTCTAATAAGTCCAATCTCACAAACTGACCTGCTAAAGCCTGAACATCAAGTTCTAATGGTCTTTTTGTTGCTCGGAAATATGCTAGACTCCCCAAACTCTCTACTCTGTGACTCAAGGCATCGGCCACTACATTGGCCTTCCCCGGATGGTATAGAATAGTGATATAATAGTCCTTGAGAATCTCCAACCATCTCCTCTGACGCAAATTTAGATCCCTCTGCTTAAATAGATGTTGTAGCCTACGGTGATCAGTGAAAACCTCACAATGTACCCCATACAAATAATGACGCCAAATCTTCAAGGCATGAACAATGGCTACTAGCTCGAGATCATGCATGAGATAATTATTCTCATGAGTCTTCAACTGGCGCGAGGCATAGGCAATCACCCTACCCTCCTGCATCAAAATACAACCAATGCCTATCATCGAGGCATCACAATATACTGTATAAGAACCTGAAGTTGATGGAAATACTAACACTTGAGTTGAGGTCAATGCAGTCTTGAGCTTCTGAAAGCTCTCCTCACACTCGTCCGACCACTTGAATGGAGCACCCTTCTGGGTTAATTTGGTCAAGGGCGAAGCAATAGAAGAAAACCCTTCCACAAAGAGACGATAATATCCTACCAAACCAAGGAAGCTCCTAATCTCTGTAGATGAGGACGGTCTGGGCCAACTTTGCACCGCCTCTATCTTTTCGGATCAACCTGAATACCCTCACTGGACACCACGTTCCCCATGAAAGCTACTGAGCCAAGCCAAAACTCACACTTGGAGAACTTTGCATAAAGCTTCTCCTCCCTCAGTCTCTACAATAAGACTCTCAAATGCTGAGCGTGCTCCTCCTGGCTACGAGAATATACCAGGATGTCATCAATGAACACAATAACAAAGGAATCCAAATACGGCTAAAACATGTTGTTCATCAAATGCATGAACGATGATGGGGCATTGGTCAGCCCGAAAGACATCACCATAAACTCATAATGACCATAACAAGTCCTGAAAGCTGTCTTGGGAATATCAGAATCTCGAATCTTCAACTGATGATACCCGGATCTCAAATCAATCTTTGAGAACACCCTAGCTCCCTGAAACTGGTCAAAAAAATCATCAATACGAGGCAAATGATACTTATTCTTGATTGTAACCTTGTTCAACTGCATGTAGTCAATACACATTCTCATGGAACTATCTTTCCTCTTTGCAAACAACATTGGTGCACCCCAAGGTGACACACTAGGCTGAATGAACCCCTTATCTAGGAGTTCCTGAAACTTCTCTTTCAATTCCATCAACTCCATTGGTGCCATACGATATGGAGGAACAGAAATAGGCTGAGTGATCGGCACCAAATCAATACCGAAATCAATATCCCTGTCAGGTGGCATGCCTGGCAGGTCAGCAGGAAACATGTCCGGAAAATCGCGGACCACATGAATAGAATCAATAGTGGGAGTCTCAACACTAACATCCCTCACAAAAGCCAAATATGACAAACACCCTTTCTCCAACATACGCTGGCCTTTCAGGTAAGAAATCACCCTACTAGGCACACACTCAACAGAACCTCTCCACTCAACTCTCAAAAATCCTGGCATCGCTAAGGTCACGGTCTTAGCGTGACAATCAAGAACTGCATGACACAGAGATAACCAGTCCATACCCAATATCACATCAAAGTCAACCATGCTAAGTAATAACAGATCCACTCGGGTCTCCAGACCCCCAATAGATATCACACAAGACCGGTACACCCGGTCCACAATAATAGTATCGCCCACCGGAGTCGACACATGAACAGATGTATCTAAGGACTCACGGAGCATATCCAAAAAATGGGCAAAGTATGATGAAACATAAGAATACGTGGAACTAGGATCAACTAAGACCGAAGCATCTCGGTGACAAACTGAGACAATACCTGTAATCACTGCATTTGAGGCCATAGTATCTGGTCTGGCTGGGAGTGCGTAGAAACGGGCCTGACCTCCACCTGATTGACCTCCCCCTCTAGGATGGCCTCTAGCTAACTGACCCCCACCCCTAGTTTCCTGGGCGGGTGGTGTAGTAACTGGTGCTGAAGCTAAATTCTGGCTCCTCTGCTGGAATGAACCACCCGAAAGACGGGGACAATACCTCTTGATATGACTCGGATCACCACAGTCAAAGCAACCCCTCTAAGAAAATGACGGTGGGTACTAAAGGAAACCCCTAGAACCAGAATAGCCACTAAAAGAAACATGTGCAGAGGAACCCTGAACTGACGGTGGCCAAAATGAAATCTGGGCTGGAAGAGCATTGAATGAGGAACGGCTCGTAAGAGAGCTGCAGGGACCATGCCCTGATGATGCACTATTGTAGGCTGGACGAACTGGCTGAGGAGGCCTAAATGAACGGCCCCTACTATGCTGAGACTGACCTCCTGAATGATCACCACCAAAACTACCAAATCCTCGAGTCCTCTTGGCCTCCCTCTTTACTCTTTCCTGGCGTCAAACCGACTCAATCTCTTTGTCTATGTCCACTATCTCCTTAAAGGAAGCGCCAGAAACCCTCTCCCTGGTCAGAAACATCTGAAGCCGATAAGCGAGGCCATCAATGAACCTCCTGATCCTCTCCCTATCTATGGGAACTAGCCAAATAGCATAACAGGCTAGCTCGGAGAACCTCATCTCATATTGTGTCACGGTCATGTCCTCCTGACGCAACTGCTCGAACTCCCTGCGCAGCTCCTTCCTGCGGCACTGCGGTACATACTTCTCCAAGAAGAGAATGGAGAACTGATGCCAGGTAAGGGGAGTTGCATCAATAGGTCTACGCATATCATAGGCCTTCCACCAAGCAAGTGCAGTTCCTGAGAACTGGAAGGTAGTAAATGGGACCCCGCTGGCCTCCAATATCTCTGTTGTGCAAACAATCCTCTGACACTTTTCCAAGAAGCCCTGGTCATCCTCGCCCTCAGTACCACTAAAAATTGGAGTCTAAAGTCTACTAAACCTCTCCAACCTACGCTTCTCGTCATCGGCCAAAGCTGGAACAACAAAATCCTGGGCTGGGGCAACCGGCTAGACTAGAGCTACCCTCGGTGTTTAAAGCCCCTAGGTAACCTGCTCAGATGTCCGGGCAGCTGGAGTCTGAGTGCCTCCCCCAGCCTGAGAAATAGCGGCAGTAGTAGACATAGCGACTGCATGTGCATGATTGGTGCACACCGTCAGAATCTGAGCAAGGGTCTCCTGAAGACCCGAAATCACAATAAGCATTGCCGGTGCCTGAGCATGTCCCGCTGGAATCTCAACGGCGGGGACCTGGTCCTGAATAGAAGGAGGATCCATAGGTATTGCCCCGGCTGCTATACGGGTTGCACCCCTCCCTCTGCCACGGCCTCGACCCCTTTCTGGTCCAGCTGGTGTCTGATCACCTCAATCGGTAGCATGAGTCCTCATCATCTAAGAGAGAATGAAAACAACAGAAGTTTAGTTCCAGGATTCAACAGGCCCGCATGACAGAATTCAAGAATGTGACATTTTTTCCTCAGGGTTCTATAGCCTCTCGAATATAAGTACAGGCTTCTCCGTGCCGATCCGCAAGACTCTACTAAACATGCTCATGACTGGTGAGACCTATTTAACCTAGAGCTCTAATACCAACTTGTCATGACCCCAAACACTTAGTCGTGATGGCGCTTGTAGTGGAATCAAGCAAGCCACACATTTCGTTGAATCCAAGTTTACTTTCAAAAAATTGTACAAATTTAAAAGCAAATACCAATAATCCTTCTGAGAGTCTAACACCATTTAAAGTTAAATTCAGAATCAAATTCAAACCCCAGATCTAGTGGCACACAGTCACGAGCTACTACAATATGAAAATGTCGAAATAGGGAAATAGACAACATATTTTGTAATAATAAAAGTGCAACATGAAGATAAAGAAGGAGAAGACGAGGTCGAGATCGCCAGCTACTACCTCGACGACTCCGATGAAAACACTAATTGCTTCCCAGTAACCACGACCGGGTCCCGATGTACCTGGATCTGCACACAAGGTGCAGGGGTTAATGTGACACCAACTCATAAGTAACAAACCCAAACTATGGGTTGAGCGGTAGTGACAGACTAAACCTCAAATACTTACCATAGGCAGCGTACAGAAATTAGACATGCTAACAGTTTATCAGAAATGAACAAATATGCCAAGTATGCCAGTATACTCTACATGCTTTCATATAAATGTATGAAACCAGCGTGGAAATGCACATAGTGCTCACAGCCCTCACACAGTAGTCCACTCAGTACCATATATGGCTCTCAGGCTCAGGGAAGATCCATCACGTAATGTATGTAATCATCGGTGATCGTAGTCACTCGATATTGAGGAAAAGGCCAATCCAACCCCACGGAGAAGATCCATATGCGGAATACAACACTCGTACATGATCCATGTCCAGGGATGATCCATCCCTCACATATCATCAACTTCGGACAAGGTCCATGTCTAGGGAAGATCCATCCCTCAATATCAATGCGCTCACTGGGGGTGTAAAGACTCCGGAGGGGCCTTATTGTCCCAAGCGCTATATCAAGCCAACGAAGGCATGATTAAAGTATCGTTGTGGTGTGCAGTCTAATCTCATAATTGTCTCAACAACAGGCTCTCGGTCTCACTCAGTCATTACTCTCCAGTCTCACTCATATGGCTCACAGATATATAAATCAGCCCAAAACAATGATAAATATGCATAACAGGACTGAGTATATGAAATCAAATAATCACAAAAATGAGACAGTAATATGCTACCACTCGGGTCTCAGCATTTCGGCGTGAAGCCTTAGAATTTATAGTTAACATGATTTCTAACATGTTCACATTTACCACATAATAGAAGTGCGGATATGGATCCGTAATAGCTACTAGACGGTGCCATGGGATGAGCCAGGTCACAATTTACTCGGTGCACGCCCGCACGCCCGTCACTTGGCATGTGTGTCACCTCAATTATAGTCAAATATTATATAATTCGGGGTTTCGAACCCTAAGAACCAAGTTTGGAAACGTTACTTACCTCAAAACCGGCTAAAATCCTAGCCCACAGTGCCTTTGCCTCTAGACTCGGCCTCCGAGTGCTCCAAATCTAGCAAAAATCAGATTCATATCATTATATTATATTCCAAGGAACGAAGCCCATTCGAAAATTATCAAAATTTCCCAAAAATCCTGAAATTGGCCAAACCCGACCCCCGAGCCCACGTCTCCAAATTCGATAAAATTTGCATCACAAGAATCCTTATCCTCCCACGAGTCTATACATACTAGGAATATCAAAATCGGACCTCAAATCCCTATTTTAAAGTCTCTAACTACAAGCCCTAATTTCCAAATTTTGGTACTGATTTTCCCCAAATTTCACCACTATTCAGTCCATTAATCACACATAAACGAGTTTTAACTCCAAAGGTCTTACCTCCACGAAGAACTCTCGAATTCCTCTTCAAAAACCCTTCCAAGAGCTTCAAACCTGAGCAAAAATGGTGGAAGAATGACCCAAAAATTGCTAAGCGTCCTATTTATATGTTCTGCCCAGCGATGACTGCACCTGCGGTCCTTTTCTCGCACCTGCGGATCTCCTCCAGCCTACCAAGGATCCGCATATGCACCCCCCTGTCCGTACCTGCGGCCATCGCACCTGCGGCTTCCCTTCCACAGGTGCGGCCACACCAGAGGGACAATAATTTCTACTGCCTTTTTCCAACTTCAAACTCCCCGAAGGCTATCCGAAATAACCTCGAGCCCTCGGGACCCCAACCAAAAATACAAACACGTCATAAATGATCACCCGGACTTAGTCGCACCCTCGGAACACCCAAAATAACATTGAAACACTAAATTCACCTCGGATTCAAGCCTATGAACTTCGAAACTTCCAAATTTCGCCAAAGATGCCGAAACCATCCAAAACACGTCTGATTGACCTAAAAATGTGCACACACATCCAAAATGACCCTACGAACCTGTTCCAACTTTCGAAATCCCATTCTGACCCAGGTAACTAATTTTCCACTGCCGACCAGAAATAACCAAAAACGTAATTTTGCCAATTGAAGCCTAATTCTACTGCGGACCTCAAAATCACATTCTGAACCCACGCCTAAGTCCCAAATCACCTAACAAAGCTATCTGAGCTATAAACTTCACATTTCGAGGTCGTTTGCCTAATAGTCAACTCCCAGTTGACTTTTTTAACCTTTAAGCTAACTTAGGAGACTAAGTGTCTCAATACTCACCACGGCCACTCCGACCTAAACCAAACGATCCCGACACATCGTAAATAGACTAAGTAATGCATGACAAAGAAGAAATGGGAATAACAGGGCTAATTCCACGGAACAACCGGTCGGGTCGTTACAAAAGATGACTTCCCACTACCAAACATACACATACTGATCGACAATTTGTGCCAAGCATGAACTCGGTCCTTTGCACATTGCTTTCCGGGTTATCATCAGATATGAATGGACGAAGAAGATGCCAAGAAAACAGCTTTCATCCCACTATAGGGAGTGTACTATTACAAAATGATGTCGTTTGGTTTTGAAGAATACTTGGGCCACCTACATGAGGGCCATGACAACCATTTTCCATGACATGATACACAAAGAGATAGAGGTATATGTGGATGATTTCATCATCAAGTCCAAGAAGACCGCATATCACAGAGCAGATTTGAGAAATTTCTTTGACCGGCAGCGGAAGTACAATCTGAGACTGAACCCCGCAAAATGTGCCTTTGGAGTTCCTGCCGGAACGTTGTTAGGGTTCATTGTCAGCCGCCGAGGAATTGAGTTAGACCCGTCAAAGGTCAAAACTATCCAGGAGTTGCCACCGTCAAAGAACAAGAAGGACGTGATGAGTTTCTTGGGACGTCTCAACTACATCAGCCGCTTCATAGCACAATCAACTGTAATAAGTTAATTAATTTTCAAAATGCTGAAGAAGGATGCCGCCACCAGCTGGACTGAAGACTGTCAGAAAGCTTTTGACAAAATCAAGGAATACCTATTCACACCACCAGTCCTAATCCCGCTAGAACCTGGTAGACCATTGTTACTCTAACTCTTCGTACTAGATGGTGTTTTCGGTTGTGTCTTAGGACAACATCACGAGACAGGGAGAAAAGAGCAGGCCTTATATTATCTGAGCAAGAAATTCACACCCTACGAAGCGCGGTACTCTCTGCTAGAGCGCACTTGCTGTGCTCTGACATGGATAACCCAAAAATTGAGGCAGTACTTCTATGCTTATACCACATATCTCATATCCATAATGGATCCTCTGAAGTACATCTTTTAGAAGCCTATGCCTACAGGAAAACTGGTCAAATGAAAAATATTGCTGAGTGAATTTGACATCATCTATGTAACTCAGAAGGCATTGAAGGGACAGGCATTGGCAAATCACCTTGCAGAAAATCATGTAGGAGGAGAACACGAACCACTGAAAACGTATTTTCCTAATGAAGAAGTGTCTTTCGTAGGAGAAGATATTGTTGAATCTACGACGGTTGGAGAATGTTTTTCGACGGAGCTTCTAATTTTAAAGGAGTAGGTATCACAACCATTTTTGTGTTAGAAACTGGTCAACATTACCCGGTGTCCGCAAAACTTAGGTTTCCATGAACCAATAAATATGGCGGAGTATGAAGCCTGCATATTAGGTCTCAATCTGGCTATCGACATGAATATCTAGGAATTGCAGGTGATTGGTGATTCAGACCTGCTAGTACACCAGGTACAAGGAGAATGGGCTACAAAGAACACCAAGATACTACCATATCTGCATCACGTACAAGAGATGGTGAAGAGGTTCACGAAAATAGAGTTCTAACATGTCCCCAGAATCTAGAATGAATTCGCAGATGCACTGGACAACTTTGTCCTCCATGATACAACACCCGGACAAGAATTTTATCATCCCATTTCGGTAAAAATCCATAATCGGCCAGCTTATTGTGCTCATGTTGAAGAAGAAGCATATGGGAATCCATGGTTCCACGATATCAGGGAATACTTTGCAAAAGGAGAATAACCAGAGCATGCAAACCACACTAAGAAACGCACACTTCGGAGGTTTTCCAACCATTTCTTCCAAAGCGGAGGAATTCTGTATAGAAGAACTCCTGATCTAGGGCTATTACGGTGTGTTGACACCAAAGAAGCCTCCAAACTGCTTGAGGAAATACACGTTGGAACCTGCGGCCCACATATGAATGGTTTCGTCCTAGCCAAGAAGATACTTAGAGCCGGATACTTTTGGATGACTATGGAGACAGACTGCATCAGGTATGTCCAGAAATGTCATCAATGCTAGATACACGCAAATATGATACGGGTACCTCCGAATGAACTTAATGCAACAAGTGCACCCTGGCCTTTTGCTGCCTGGGGAATGGATGTCATTGGACCAATCGAGCCCACCTCTTCAAACGGACACAGTTTCTTTCTACTAGCCATCGACTATTTCACAAAATAAGTTGAAGTTGCATCTTACAAGGCTGTAACCATGAAACTCGTCGCAGATTTCGTCGGAGACCGTATTGTTTGCCGATTCGGGGTTCAAGAATCTATCATCACTGACAATGTCGCCAATCTCAATAGTGATCTAATGAAAGACAAGTGTGAAATCTTCAAAATCAAGCACAAAAACTCCACAGCATACCGACCCCAAATGAATGGAGTCGTGGAGGTCGCCAACAAGAACATCAAGAAGATACTAAGGAAGTTGGTAGAGAATTACAAGCAATGGCATGAGAAGTTACCATTTTCCTTATTGGGATACCGTACCACAGTTCGCACGTCAGCCGGGGAAACTTCTTATCTATTGGTCTACGGTACTGAAGTCGTCATCCCTGCTGAGGTAGAAATTACTTCTTTAAGAATTATACAAGAAGCTAAACTTAGTGATGCAGAATGGATAAGGAGCTGCTATGAACAATTAGCTCTCATTGACGGAAAAATAATGAATGCAGTGTGTCATAGTCAGATTTATCAGAGCAGAATGTCTATAGCTTTCAACAAAAGGGTCAAACCTAGACAATTCATACCAGAGCAGCTGGTGCTGAAACGGATCTTTCCACATCAGGATGAAGCCAAAAGAAAATTCTTAGCCAACTGGCAAGGACCTTATATGGTTCACAGGGTACTAACAGGAGGAGCACTCATACTCGTAGATATGTACGGAGAAAATTGGCCAAAGCCTATCAAATCAGACGTAGTCAAAAGATACTATGTTTAAACTGCTTGCATTTCTTGATATGAGGTAATTGAGCTATGCTTGACCTAATTCATGTTTAAGAGGGGATACGTAGGCAGCTCCGTGGGTTCGGTCAAAAAAAATTCATCTTCCCCTTAATCGGAAACTGGGGCAGAATTTTGAGGAGGATCCTCAAAATTCCGAAGCAAGTTTAGCCAACGGCACCGTATGCGAAATAGCCAGAAGTTCGTCTAGATAACTGGGGCAGAATTTTGAGGAGGACCCTCAAAGTTTTATGGCAAGAAGGTTGCAATGTCTCTAATAATGTAGCAGTTACTGGTTCATCTAATCAATTTTTTAAATTGCTCATTACTTTGTTTTGAATAACTATGCATACATATTTTATGAAAACTTTATTTTTTAGCCAAATGCTACCCATGGTAACTCGAGCAGGACTCCAATGCGGAGCGGAGCAAGGCAAGCAGACAAAGGCACGAACCAACCTCCCCCGTAAAACTCACGATTTTCCTTTGGATGCAGGAACAAGGAATAACCGCTAGTACGTGCGCACCTTAGAATCATTATCTTCATAACGACAAAGCTATCTCCAGCTAAGAAATACTCTGCTCTTACTTACTATTTGTCCACTGCATGAGACGAAGCATTGTCTCAAATCTTTCATGAGGCTAAGCCATGCCTCCCCAACTGCATAAAGGCTAAGAGTTTCCTTCCCATTGAATGAGACTAAGAACTGTCTCAAATTTTGCATGAGGCTAAGCCATGCCTCCTTAATTGCATAAGGCTAAGCTCTGTCGTCCTATTGCGTGAGACTAATCCTAGTCTTCATCCTTGCATGAGGCTATGCCCTGCCTCCTCAACTGCATAAGGCTAAGATCTACCTTTCCCCCGTAGGAGACTAAGCACCGTCTCAAATCTTGCATGAGGCTAAGCCCTGCCTCCCCAACTGCATAAAGTCTAAGAGTTGCCTTCCTCTTGCATGAGACTAAGCATTGTCTCCCATCTTGCATGAGGCTAAGCCATGTCTCCTCAACTGCATAAGGCTAAGCATTGACTTTCCCCTGCATGAGACTAAGCATTATCTCCCATCTTGCATGAGGCTAAGCTCTGCCTCCTCAACTGCATAAGGCTAAGCATTGTCGTCCCATTGCACAAAACTAAGCATTGTCTCTCCTTGCATAACCACAAATGTTTCTCTATTCCAAAACCTTGCATTATTCTCTTCTCTCGGGACTAAGCTCTGCTCCCAACTCTATACAAGACTAAGCTTTGTCTTATCTTATCTCAAACAGCATGCCTCTGCATCTCTGGGCTGGAATATAGCCAATTTTTTCGAAGGTGTCATAGTCTGAAGGCATCATCCTCATAGACGGAAGACACCATGTCATGGCCTGAGAATCTCTTAATCTCGCACATAACGGCATCATGGTTCGGAGGCACCATCTTCATAGCCCGAGAACATCAGTTCATGGCCTGCGAATCCTTTACCGCACAATTCATGGACCAGGACATCATGGTCCAAGGACATCATCCTCACCGTCCAAAGACAATCTCCATGGTCCAAAGGAAATTTGCATCATGTTTAAATTTATACGATAATCTATATGCATGCATCATATTTTGAGTTCGCAGGTGATCCAAGAAGTAACTGTTCTCCTAACTGGAGCCGTCTTCGCTCCTGTTTCCATTCAACGTTCATATCCTTCAATTATTTCAACCGTAACCGACCACCGTCCGTTACCCATTCCCATATGATACCCGCTCATATATCCATAACCATTCTCAATCCTGATTTGTCCTGTCCAGAATATTTTGCTCGTTCTTACAACAACTACATCGGTTCATTCCACCGTTGGATCCAGAACTACACATGGCTTGATTTACATAAAACTAGGGATATGTAGGCAGCTCAGAGACCAGAGTGCAGTCTATATTTCTCAAAACATTCTACTCGGTCAAAATCGATCATCATTTCTTTACCCGACAACTTCATCCTTCCGGAGTAAAGACGGGAAGCTGTTGATACCCAAATTTTCCCTCATATTTTCCAAATATGTATATATACTTTCAAAATAGTGCACATGCACCATCATTCCATCTACAAACATATACAATCATTTTTCATAATTTTATATGATTTTTAAAGGCTTCAAATCAATTTATTTATGCATTTTATTACATAAATATCAAAATATTCTCCTCCAAATTATTTTTGTGATGATTTAATCATCTAAACTTTTCATTTACACCCATTAGGTTTTAAATATTTTTAGTATATTTTTCATAATTACATTTGCATTTTAGGGAGCTAAAATTGCACATTTGCAATAATAGCCTATATGTACTTATAATTACTTTATTGATGCCCAAAATAATCTTTTTATACTTTTATAATGTTAAATAACTTTTTTTATTTGTTTTATACAAAAATAATATTTTTTATTATTTATTGGTTAAATTTGGGTATTTAAAATCTAGCCCCATGTTTTAATTAAATTCGGACCTAAAACTACCCAAACCAACCCAATCTGCCTAAGCCCAACACCCTACCCATTCTTTAAAAAACCTGACCCCTAATCTGCCTAAATCCTGGTCGTTGATCATTTTCCTTTTCCCTCATATCCCCTCCTCTTCTCTCTACTCCTCATTTCTCTAAAGTTGTCGCCCTCATTTCCCCTTCCCTGATGAACCCTAACTCCGCCGCCTCACCCAAATCCCTCCAAATCCCTGTCCTAATGGGATTCTTTCCCTATTTCCTTACCATTATAGGGTTTTTCCCTTATTTGGTGCTAGATTCCGGAATAACTTAGGTACTTGCCCAAACATGGAAAGTACCACGCTTTGATTCCCTCCAAATTTGTGTTTACCTCTTGAATTTGGACAATCTCGAGCCCAAGTGCGTTATTTATAATGATTCTCTCATATCTCTCTTGATTCTCACTAAGTCCTAAAGGTTAGGGTTCCAGATCGTCTTTG
The DNA here is from genome assembly GCA_005239495.1 of Nicotiana undulata. NCBI lineage: Eukaryota > Viridiplantae > Streptophyta > Magnoliopsida > Solanales > Solanaceae > Nicotiana > Nicotiana undulata. The sequence goes on along the minus strand of MDKH01067409.1, from coordinate 111,498 downwards.
ATTTGACCTAATCTGGTTCAAACTCTTTTTTTTTAACATTTTTTCGTCTGTATTTGTTCTATTACTTATGGATCTGCTTATTTTTTGTCGATTTGTGGCTTACCTAATTTAGGGTTTCAAACCCCTTTTACTTGAACCAAATCTAGTTCGATATTATGTTTCCTTTTGAATAGTTTCTTATATGTGTTTAATTCTGTGCTAATATGTGTTCTTTCCCTTTATTCTTTGCTGATTTTGTGCTTTACACAAAACTAGGGTTTCAGTTCCTTTTTACTGAACTAATCTGGTTCAATTTAATGTCTCTTTTGGATAATCCCCGTTTACGTTCATTATTATGTGTTAATACATGATTCTTTGCCATTATTCTCTGCTAATTTTAGGGTTTACCTAATTTAGGGTTTCCAACCTTTTTTACTTGAACCAAATCTGGTTCGATTGAAGATTCCTTTTTACAACAATCTCTTGTCTGCTTTATCTGATTCTTTACCTTATTTCCTATTGGTTTTGTGTATTTTTCACCTAAAATTTAGGATTCAACTGACCTCAGTATTTAAGTGAGCAATTCTTTAATGCTTGAACACTATTCGAACCCCTCTCCACTTCCCCTTGAAAATAAGAAGAAAAAAAGATTTAGAGTTCAAATCTTTTCACTCATATTCTCTCTAGCAACAGTATTCTATGTTTTTTATTCCTGGTCGGCTGGAAGCCAAGGCCAGAAATCTTCGATTGTTTTGCTTCTATTGGTGACAATTGCTACATTGTTGGATTCCTCTTTCCTGTTTCATCCTAACCGGTGAGTTATTGAATCCTTTGCTATTCCATTATGATTACTTGTTAATGTGTTACTTCTATTTAACCATGTTACCCTAAATGATATTACTTGTAGTGAACATGTTGGTCTTAGTTGAATAGATTAGTGAAATCTACCTTTGTGTTATTTAGGGTTGTCTTTTAAAGTAAAAAAAATGTTGTCATACCTTTTCTTAGGGACTGGTTAATTATGTGTGTCTTAACAGATTCATCAGTTTGTTTTGTTGAACCTATTACCATGTGACTTTTTTGGTTTTGTGCTCACTATGTTATGACACCTCTATTAAACTGTCTTAATTAGTTCCTGGCCTACTGCTAATCAATGTGCTTTCTTTATGTGAATTAATCTAATATGAAATCTTTGGGATCTCTATGAACATGTTTGTGAACTGGTTTTATTAGCATGTAACTTTGTCAACTCCTAAAACTGGATTAAGTCTGCCTGAGTTCAAATCTGTTGCTATTTGTTTGTGTTCTATGTGGTATTCTGTCCTCAAAATGTACCCCCTAATCCCATCCTACTTTCCTGAATCCTCACTCTTTTGCTGGCTAAAAGCCAAAGCAGTTTAGGTTATGTTCTCTGGCTTCCCTAGTGTGAGCACTGCTCAGGGTTCATATGAGACCCTCGTGAACTATGACACACTAGGATTTGGTCCCTAGACTTCCCCTAAACTATTTATGATCATTCTTCTCTAGTGTGAGCACTGCCCTGGTTTCTTGAAGCCCTTGGGAACTCTGACACACTAGAGATTTGGGTTCTGTATGCTTATCCTTGAGATATGGGTGAATCATTCATTGTTGGCTATTATGTATCTATGAACATGGACTTTGGAGCTACTGTGAATTGAAGGCCTACATGTCCAGACGCACTTGGGCCTGCTGCAGGCTTCCTATAGTTTTATATACTTTATAATTCATTCAATAAATTCTGGTATGTAATAATTTGTAATAACAATTGGGGTGTTAGTAAATTGGGATATTGGGTTTATTTTAACGTTTGCATGAGAATTGGTAGAAATCCTGCCTATGGGTGTTTACTTTGCTCAAATGCATTCTGCTATTACATGTTAGATACCATGCATATAGGAAATAAAGTAACCAAAGTTCAATTTGCATTGCATCATGATTATAGGGTCATTTATGTTCTACAAATCTGCATTTTTAGAAGTCATGCATATGGGGTTCTTAATTGATTGATATGCTATTATCATACTTGCCCATTTAGTATACATGCCTATAAGAACTAAAACCAGTTTTAATCATCCAGTGTAGGAATCATGTCTATAAGGTAATCACCATCTATGTTAAGCACTAAAATCAGGCTTTAAAACAATGTATCATTCAACGCCAGTAAAAAGAATGTCTATAGGAATAACTGAGTAATTCTGAATATCTCTCGTTGTTTATCACTGCCAAACACTAAGTAAATCACCTAGATAACATGTCTATAGGTTTTAACCGCTAATACTTACAATCGGTAGGCAACTATGCAGTCACTTAGAAATTACTTTGCATAACTGCTCGCATGATTAAAATCCAGAATCACATAGAAATCATGTCCATAGGGCCTAACGACTTTAATTGTTGAAACTGTCAAAACATCTAATTTGTTTGCGTGCATTTGCTGCCTAAGTGTGGAGGCTAACCTGAGCCATTATTTACTTTTACATGAATGTCCAACTTGTTTTTGTATGTCGCCTAGTTTTATCATTTTGAGCAACCTATGTTAAGTCTAGAACCATCCAAAAGGTCCAAACGCCTCATGGGCCATAGGCAAGGGACACGTAGTGCACGCATAGGGTACGACTTAGAATTGATTAGAGCGCTTTAGGTAAATAACTTAAAGATAGTAATTGGGAAGCATGAGATGATAGTTTGTGCCCGCTGAATAATATGAGTAACACCCCATCTTGAGGGAGTTACGAAGTATTATTTATGTTGCACGGGGTGATCCTTTAGGCTAAAAAACTTAGGACCCCCCATTCCTATTAAAATAATTTTGTTTCTTCTCTCTTAGACTAATTTACATAATTTGAGTTCGGCCCGGACCCACCGTTGTGGACCTCAAGGAGTGCCTAACATCTTCTCCTCAAGGTAATTTGAGCCCTTACCCGATCTTTGGTGGCGCAAACTAGTAAACCCGAGTCATTTGCAAATATGTTCCCTAACGCACCTTAATCCATTATGTGGCGACTCTCTTTTAATAACCCTTCCTCCTTTTTAAAATAGTTGTCAATATCGAAACCCGATTTCGCGAGAAAAATGGGGCGCGACAACGGGAACAGAGCAAGGGCTCATGCTCTCTCTCACAAATCCTTTCTCAAGCAACTCCTCATCTTGCATTTGAAGCTCTTTTGTCTCTTCTGGATTACTCCTATAAGCAAGCCTATTTGGGATTTGTGACCCAGGAACAAAATCAATTTGATGCTCAATGCCACGTAAAGGTGGCAATCCGTTAGGAATATCTTCAGGAAAGACATCTTCAAAATCCTGCAAAAGAGAACAAATACTACTTGGCAAAGAAGAAATTAGTAACTCGGAATTAATCAAAGCTTCTTTGTAAGTAAGTAGTATTATGGGCAACCCTTATTTTCTTTCATTTGAGTACTCTTTGGCTTTTATATAGAAACTCTCTCTTTCAGTTTCCTTAGCCTCTTTCCCCTCACCAAGACTTTCTATTTTTTCCCTCAAACCCCTTTTTATCTCTTCTCTCAAATTGCTACCCTCTCTCTCTTTTTCTCGGCCATCTCTTTTTTTCTAACTCCTGGCCTCCTTTCTTTTCTTTTCCCTCAAGATCACTTTTTATCACTCCCCTTGGTTTTTCCATTATTTTTCCTTAATCTCTTCTAATCTTCAAATACTTGAGAAGGAGATAAAGGTGCAAAAGTAAATTTCCCGCCGTTACGCTCAAGAGAATATCTATTCTTCCTTCCATCATGAAAAACATTCCTATCATACTGCCAAGGACGACCCAGTAAGATATGACAAGCTCGCATAGGGATTATGCCACAAAGAATATCATCCTCATATGTACCAACACTGAATAAAATCACGCATTGTTTGCTTACCTTTAGTTCACCACTATCATTTAACCATTGGAGTCTATAGGGAGTAGGGTGTTTCATGCATGCAAGTCCCAGTTTTTCCACAAAGTATAAACTCGCCACACTAGAACAAATACCACTATTAATGATCATCGAACATGTTTTCCCCTTTATCCCACACCTAGTATGAAATATATTCTCCCTTTGTTCTTTACTTTTGCTTCCCAAATTTATAGCCATAATCCTCCTAACTACCCCAATCATGCCATCATTAAAAGGTAGTTCTACTTCATATTTATCTTCACTCACACCTCTCTACTCTTCCTCACATTTATTACTCTCGTATTCTCCACTCATAATCTTCCTAGCCACCCCAATCATACCAGTATGAGGCAGTTCTATATCGTTTTCATCACTCATATCTCCCCCTCTTCTTCTCCCTCACTTTTTCCACTCTCTTATCCCCAACTTCTCTAAGAATGATATTTCATCTACTTGGACATTCATGCATCATATGTCCCCTTCCTTTAAATTTATGACATTGAATAGAACTAGAAGATGTAGAAGGTTTAGGGTTAAAGGTTTTACCTCCCTCTTTGTTTTCAAATTTTCCGTTACCCTTGTCTTCTTGAGATCTAGAAGAACTCTGCATCTCTTGATTCGGCCATGGCTTCTTAGAGATGGTGTTTGACCGACCTTTCCACGAGCTAGTTTGATTTCTATTATTTTAGCTTTCTACCTTTACGGACAAATCAACTAACTCATCTATTGTTACATATTATTATAATTCTACTGCATAAGCTATTTACTTATTTAAACCATTTAAAAGATTAGTCATTGTAGCCTCTTCTTCCTCCATACAGTTAGCTTGGATCATAACCATATTCATAGCCTTAAAGTATTCATCCATAGACATGGACCCTTGCTTCAATGTTTGAAGACGTTGTTGTAGCTCTCTTTGAATGTGGGATGGCACAAATCTCTTCCTCATCATCCTCATCATCTCAGCCCAAGTAGCAACTGGTGCTTGTCCTTCTTGCAATCATCCATAGTAAACGTTTTCCACCAAATAACAGCATAGTCAGAAAACTCAACAACAAGAAGTTTAACCTTTTTACCTTCAGAGTAGTTGTGACAGTCAAAGATGGCTTCAACCTTTCACTCCCAATCAAGATACAAGTCTGGATCCCTTATTCCCTTGAAAGATATTCATCTTTATACTACTTATATTGTCATCTTCTACTCTACCTCTTTTCCCCTCCTATCGTTTCCCACCCTATCAAAATCAATATCACTAAAGTCATCTATAGGATTTTCTTGATTTACAATGGGAGAAAGGGGTACATTTCTCCTAGCTTGGGGCCTAATTATTTCCCCTTCTAAGTTCAGCTATTGTATCATTTCGCTCAGCAATGGTGTCCCTCATTTCTTGGAATTGCAAACTCCGCCTTTCGAATTGTTGATGCATAGCTTGCAAGGTAAAATCATTTCTTGTTTTGATTTCGGCTTCTTGGAGAACCCTTTGTTCATCATCACTACTTGTACGCGACATCTTAAGAAAATAATTAAATTGTATCCCATAAATTGGCTTTTCCCTCAATTGTTCTCACACACACTTGCCTTTTTTCTCTCGAAATAACCTTTGAACAAATTACTTTGTGGATTTATAGTTAAACCCAACTCGTATGAAGTTCTCAGTAGTAAAATATAAATTTTTGGGGAACGAATGAAAGAAAAACCAAATTCTAGAACTTGGTTGAAACAAGACACGAACAAAAAGGAAAGGATTATATACTTAGATCAGAAAGAGTAAGAAAATTTGAATTTTTTTCTTATCTTTGAAATCTAGGATCTCTCTTCTTGTTTCCTTTGTTCATTTTTGGAAAACAAATTAAATACAAAAGAAATTTCTTGGAGAGCAAGCAATTCCTTTTTTTTAACCGATTTTCATTTTTTTTTTTAACTTTTTTTTAAGTTACTATTCACGATGCTACAGTAACTTTTTTTTTGCTCTTAGTATTCAAGAAATCTCAAGAATTATCAAGAACGAAATCTTGATAGAACCGCTCTGATACCACTTGATAACAAAAAGGTCGAGAATCCAAACTAGAGTAAGAATTTGAGAAGTAAATGGGGAAGCAATAACAATAAGGAATTGAACAACTAGAATTAAAGTGCATAAAATAAAGGATATGGAAAAATTCAGGGAAAGAACTTCAAGAACTTCCAAGGACGCAATTTCTATAGCTTTGACAAGATCCAAGCAACAACGTCTTGATTCATTGAAGAAATCAAACGCCTTTGCTTAAAAATAAATAAAAAACAATAGATTCAGATCTTGACCGCTTTACGAGTAACTCGAGATTACTAGTATTAATCGCCTTCTAAGAAAAGCACAAAGGAATCAATAATATCAAAATAAAGAAGTTATCTTACTACCTTCTTGAACTATGAACTAGTAAAGGTTGAAAGATAAATCTCAAAGCATAAGTAACAAAAGTTCAAAAGAACTCTCAAAGTATAATATTATTAATCAATAATCGAGTATCACAATGAATGAAAAGAACTCCTCTTTAGAGGAGTAAAAAGTCCTTAAAACTAGGTAGGGTGGCTGCCAAGGCTAACCATAACTTGGAGGCTACGCTACATACTAGAAAACCTAATAAAAACTAATAAAAATAAAAGAGTGGGCGGCCAAATCCCTTTGGGGCATATTTGGGCCTTAAAACTACTAGTTTGAGCCATTGTTTTTTATTCCAATTAGGCTCCTTTTGAAACACACCCTTTTGGACCTCTTTTAAGCTCATTTTAAGCTCTTCTGGGTGCCCTTTTGGTGGACTTCAATGCTAATGTTAGGACCTAATCTTCCTCCTCTTGGACTTCAATTTGGGCCACCAAATAATTGTAAAACGTGGACAATTCATTGCCTTTGGTCTTAAGCTCTTCCTTTGCCATTGAAGTTCGGCAACCTTAGTCTGCAATTCTTTAGCTTGAGATCTTGTAAATGGCCTTATTGGAGCTTCCAAAACTCTATCTAAGGGTGGTTAACGGGCCGGGCCCAGGCCAAACGAGCCAAGTGAGCCGGGCTAAACGAGCCTGGGCTATGCGGGCCCAAGCTAAACGGGCTATATGAGTGGAATCGGGCCCCTACGGGCCAAAGCCCACATGGGCCCGGGGCCCGCGGGCCAAACGGGCCTAAAGGGCCTAAACGGGTCCGGGCTATTTTTGTTATAATTTTTTTTATGTAAGGCAATTTCTTGTAAATCTTTGTGATATAAATATTGTAATTCATATTTAAACACAAAAAATAGTAAGTTTCTTCAAATTAATAATAATAGTACTTCAAACTTGCACTAACATTGTATAATAAATTAATAGTACATCAAATTAATTTAACAAACTACAATATTAAGGCAATTTAATTTTTTTTTAGTGTATTTATATTATTTTATTTAAGGCAATTTATTGTAAATTATTTTATATAATTATGACTTATGTCTTGTAATTAAAGTTTAAACACAAAAAAAATAGTAAAAAGATATTCAAACTTGCACTTATTATAAATTATATTATATAAGTGTGATTCTAAAGTTATAAAATTTTTGTTATGTAATTATATTATATTATTAAAGATAATTATTGCAAATTACATTATATAATTATGACTTATGTATTGTAATTCAAGTTTAAACACAAATATTCAAGGAAATGTCTTATAATTTTTATTAATACGACATTTAAAAAATTGATAATATCTTTCTTAGTCTTCTTCCCCCAATGGAATGAGCACAGCTAAGGTACTAATACCACCATTAAAAGGGAAAAAAACTAATCAAAATGTGCCAAAATACAAGTTACATATTAAACGGCTAGATTTTAAAAATCTGGCCGTTGGCCATTTTTTTTTTTTTTTTTAAAAAAAAAATTCTGAATTTTGACCGTTGGGCCCGCTTGGCCCGGCCCATGCCCGCCTGCCGGGCCCGGGCTCACGGGCCCAAAGTGAGAACCGGCCCCACGGGCCTAAAGCCCCAAGCGGGCCCGTTTAGCCCGCGGGCCCGGCCCCTGCCACCCTTAACTCTATCCTTGTCCTTGATGCTATCAAAATAAATAGAAAAGGTCTTGAATTGTTACACTTATGCATGTTTGCAACATTTTGAATATCTGAAATTATCCAGATATTCATTTCCATCATGATGGAGTTAGTTAATTTAGACGTTATTAAAGTTATCTGATATCATCATCATGTCCATACCTGCTCCTTGAAGCCCCATTTGATTTGAAAGAATGTGCTAGACAATGATGGCGTTAAAAGTTTTTTACTCGGTGCAATTTAACGCAAGTCAAATGTCATTTTTATCAGCTGTTCCAATAATTACCTTGTCAGTGACGTGAGTGCGAGAACTGAAACTCAATATGAAAAGCACTTAACAATCCAAACCGAATACGCAGTCAGAATTTATATATCTCCAGAACATTCATCTGGTAAATCCAAGATTGTACACTGCACTGGAAGTTTTCTTTCTGAAACATTAGTGACAAAATGTAAACCCGCAAACAATGTTATGCGCTGTCTCAGAATTCAGGAGCATCATACCTATACAGAGTTATTTCATGTGCTAGAACAGCTTGGATTATAAAATAATAATCTTCTGGAACTACCAGGATGAAATCATGACAACAATTGATTAATCCTATTAAAGACATAAAGAGACACGGATAAACAAAGGGAAGAAAAAAGAAAGCGGACTCATAATGGGATGTAGAGGAGGACAAGATTGGATCTTACTCATTAGCCTTGACCACACATTTCTTTTCTTTTACAATGGTGATGTCCGGATCAGCATGAAGCACAGCTCAACTAAACCATGGAGCAGCCCGCTATATTCCACATGCACAGTGACCAAGTAATCCGGTGCACCAAAGTTGAAGCAGATAGCTGATCATCGGGCCTTGGTTCTCCAGGTTGTTACTACTACACCTTAAGCACTCAATAATGGCCTTGGGGTTAATATATACAACATAAATATTTAGCTAACATCTACAGTTCCGAGATAATGCTATCGCATGGACCAGATCACAAGTTATAGGTTCAGATACAGAGAAACAAAAGCTTCAATATTAAAACCTTAAACCTATACCTGGTAGAACGATATGGTTCCAGCCCAACAATAAGCAGCTTTCACCTTTTTCCCCATTTCAAACATGAAATCAAGAGGTTAAGTGAACTTTTTAGAAAGTGAATAGAAAGTGAAAGCAATGAAAAAGGAGATGAGGAAAAAAAGACATGGTTGGCCAGCTTAATCTTCCTTTGTTATTACAAGAGAACTTCATATATGGAACAACTAAGTCAAAGAAGCTGGCTTGCTATGAATCAATTTGAAAAATGTCTAAAAGCAGATAGTAGCTTCGCATTAAGTTCCAAAATCACTTTCAAAGGTAACAATTACTAGCAACAACATCTCTTCAGCCATGACACAGATGGAATCTGAAATATGTACTTCCAAAAGAGAGCAAAATAAGAGAAAGAAACCTTTCAAGACTTGTCAAAAAAAAATTGTATATGTCAGAAAAATGAAAAATTGATAATTGTTTCCATCACAAGATTCATGTTTCATCATAAATGCAGATCCTAATTGTCTAATTGATGTTTGAAAGCCAAAATTTTCTGGTTTCCGTTTCACGAATATAATTTTTTTGTAAAGATATAAATATTGCAAATTTATTGTCAGGTCAGCGCCTAAGCTTGACTAGCATCATTCTTGCCATTCGAAGTATCAGCCCCTTCAGTCTTCGGGCTCTCAATCATTTGCTGAGATCCCTGAGAAGCTTCTTCATTGGAACAATGAATTTTCAGAACTGTTGAGATGTCAATCTCAGAAGCTCCAGCAAGCTTAAATCGCTCAACTGCAGTATCAAGGTTCATCTTCCAACCAGTCATCCCCAATTTACATTCAACTTGAGACTGTTCAAAAAGCATATTACCCCAAAACAAATGTATTTGAGATCTCATTACAGCAGCTTGTTGTGCAGCCTCATCAGCTGAAACTTCACCTGGACCACCTGCAGCCAACACCTCAGCTTCAGGACCGCTTCCCTGTTTCTTCCTTCTCCTTAGTAGTTCATCTTTCTTGCTTGCACTAGGATCCTTTAGTTCATTAGCCCTCAGCTCCTCCAGCTTTTCCCACATTTCAGTCGCTGCTTTCATTTTCTCTTCTGCACTTTCAAATAGAGCAAGTGTCTCAGTAGGATCCCAATTTGGCAGGTCCTCTTTCTTAGCCAAGACAAAAGACCAGTGGAGTTTTGCCATTTCAAATTGCTGCTGCCCTAATGCCAGCAATCCCTCATAAAAATCTGGTTTAATCAAGAGAGCCTCCTCATACTTCTCTTTGGCCAGAGAATATTTTTCTTTCACCCAATCATAGGCTGCCTGAAGCTTAGTAGCCATCATCTCGTTTGAAGCAGAATCATCAATTGGCATTCGCTTCCTCGCCGCGCACATGTGCACATTTCCCCAGTTGAAAAAAGCCAGAGCAGCCACTTCCTGAAACTTTAAGGCAGCCTTGTCAAAAAGAGCTTGAGCCGCTTCACTTGTCACAGTCTCCTCAAGGGCTTCAGAGCTGAGCTCCATTCCAAGCTCATGCAAGTCAATATGAGCATCTGGATCAATGCCAACGTGGGTCCTGAATAACTGAGCAAACTCGAACAGCCAATCATCCATTTCAACTTCCTTACATTCAGGATCTTCTGTTGTGGTTTTCTCTTTGGTAGTATCCTTCTCTGTCTTGTTAATTTCACTGCCCTGAGTTCCCACCACGCAATCACTTAGCGAAGAATGGGAACCAATCTCATCTTCTATGGTCTCCTCACTCTCAACAGGCCTCTCGTCCTCTTCCGACAAAGCTGGTTCTTGTTCAGGACTCACCTCAACAATATGCAATCTCAACATCCCAATGGAGTCACCTTCATCTGCGTCAGGGTCTTTTGATACTAGACTATCAACCCATGACTCGGCAAATCTAAGCTCAGGTGTACAGGTAATAGTTACTAAATCACCATCACCATCCTTATATTTAACAAGAACAGACTTTGACATTGGTAACCGTTTCATAACAATCTCCCTCAAAACTCTAAAACTGCAATTCACAGGCATTTGGGCTAGCCTTATATCATGATCATAAACAAGCTTCAATGGCCTCCAACGAATCGCAGCATCTTTAGAATGTCCGTGGACTGTAATTGATGCTGACGAAGAAGCTTGCTCCTTCTTGTCATCCCTACTAGGACTTGCATTAGGTTTAGAAGAACCATTTGAAGGCTTCAACGCAACCCTTGGCATCTGAACATTGGCCTGAGTACCATTTTCAGCTGGCGTAACATGACAGGGCTTATCTGGTTTACTATTAACTGATACAACAGAAGCCCCAGCTGAAGGTGTTGGCTTCTTAGACATTGATCGAGAAGGTAAACACGGTCCTAGACCGGCAATAGAGGCCGCACCCACCGCAGATGCTCCAAGGGCAGCTGGAGAGGGGCAGCTCAGGAGGTCTTGCTGGCGAGGACCAAGTATCATGCTTAATCGCCCTGCAATCTCCAAAGCATCCCGGTGATTCCCGTCAGCATCCAGTAGCATCTGCACATCTTGCATCGCCATTTCATACTTACCCACAGCCTCAAATGCACGAGCCCTTCGTAGAAGGGCGCGAACAAAACGGGGCTGAACCTGAAGTGCCATAGTACACTCAGAAATAACAGAATCATAATGAATGGGCTTCATTTGCATCAAACACGCCGCTCTATTGCTGTGGAACACAGCTCTTTCTGGGTGTGTCTTTGGTGTAAGTTTGAGAGCATTCTCATATTGTTGTAAAGCCCCTACAAAATCCTTAGCCTGAAATCTTTTATTTCCCTCTTCTTTCAGCTCATGAGCTCTTTTCAAGAAAATGGATGAGTCCAAATCAACAGTACCATTAACAGTAACAGGTTTATGACTCTCCCCTACAGCCCCTTGATTTTGACTTTGACTAACACCACCGTTTTTCTTCCTACCACCTGATTTCCCCATATAATTATCCCTTTAAAAAGCTTTTCAAGATTCAAACTTTAATAATAATATAAGCCAAGAATAACAATAAAATAAAGAAAACCCCACTACTTGTTTTGCTATATAAATCAAGAAAGAACAGAAAAAGCAGCTTAGCGATACAAAGTTTACACCTTTGGTGGAAAAATGAGTGTTATATGATAGAATCTTGAAAACCCAGATGCTAAATTAAAGGAATGATTCATTTGATGACATGGGTCTTCGAGGGAAGCACTGAGGGTGTAGTGCAAAAGTTTTCGGACTAGAAACCCTAGATAGAGGAGTGTTGTTCATTGTAAGATTGAATATTCCCCTGTAGGCCAGGATAATTTGGTCCATTGTGAGCCGTAAGATGGGTGATTTAGTGCTGGCATTCACCGTAGATCTATTTTCGGTCATAGGATATATACATTAGGATTTATGGGCAATGAGAACGACGCAAACTAACTTCTTGTATGTGTTGCTGTCTTTCAGGATGAAGACGGCACATAATTCAGATGCTATCTGTTCTTACTTTTGCGGAAACTAATTAATACCTTTATTGACAGGAAAATCGAAAGTTTATGAATCCCTTGAATTTTGTTCTAAAGAACGTGTTGTACACTTCCCAATGGGTTTGAGGTGCTCTGAAGGATTTTTTTTCTTTGTAAAAACCTCTTTTGTGTCACTTACAAAGAACGCACAAATTTAAAATAAAGGTGTTGTACACTTCAACTTTACGAAATTAGTACTAAGTAGTATCGTTCACTAAAAGTTTGATTCAAAAAATGCCCTCATGTTATCTAAACATATTATATATGTCCTTCATTTTTATGATTCTAGCTTATATATTTGAGACTTCAAAATTGTCACATATGTGAAATACATGTAAAAAGGAAAAGGTCAAATTCACCCATGAAATTAGTCATTCATACCCTCAATTTGAAGCAGGTTTGACTTTCATCTCATGCTAGTATGTATCCTTCCTTTCCTTGATATTACACAATGTAAGATTAGATAGCACGAGGTGACTGGCATATCTTTGGATGCCTTTTATTTCGTTAGTCTAACGAATACTGTGTACTTTGAAACTGCTCCAAATGGCAACAGGGAGAATCAATTGACTCTAAAATTTCTAGAAATATTCTCAAAAATGTATGTAAATCCAGTAGAGGGAGTTTGATTCACGTTCTTACTGACAGTAAAAGATTGGAACTGATCCTTTTTTTAATAGTGAGAAAACATTTAACTCAAACACAACAATTTCAGGATAGATAGCTATTTAAACACAAAAAATGATAAATATTATCTAGAAGAAAATTATCAAGAAAACTACTTCAAAAAAGCAGTGCACCCGACCTTCCTAGATCGAATATTTTGGCTTGGACGATATAGATAGCGCTTTGAGACACTAGGAATTTGTTCACTTGCATTCAGTTAAGAACTAGAATGTCAGGGCTACTTCCATTCTTGATTTCTAATGATTCGTTAACTACAAGAATTTTGCCATATTTTTAATGAAATCTACTCTCTTATCTCCGGAAGAGTCAGACAAAACAACAGGCAGCTCCATTGCCAGTACAACTACCATTCCTACAGTTTTCCAATTTTGACAGTAACAACCATTTAAACTTTAAAGCATAGAAATTCGCCGGTAAGCTGGTAGAATATCAGCAAAAGAGGTAGAAGCCACCCTAAGCAAACCAATGCTTAAGCTGAAGAATTGAGAGACTATTGAGGCAACATAATGATGAGTGAATCATACAAGCAAGGCAAAATTTAAGCGTGGAGCATTCATAACGTGGAAATAATAAACTTTACAAGAGCGTTAGCTCATCTGCCAAAAGTGCCAGAGATGACATGAACTTGCAAGAAATAGTTTATCAACATACATTTGAAGAATTGAGAAGGAAAAATTAGGAAGACTGCTTCTGCCATTCAGCAAAGCTAGAGGGAAGAGCCGCCTTTGCTGCCATGGTGTTGCTTCTCTTCCTCCAGTTATCCGGCAACTGATATTTGATATTATAATATTATAAGCTATCTAATCAGAACCAAAAGGGATGTGTTAACCTACACAAACAGACTAAGAAAGTAACTACAAGCATAACCGGGTTCGCTTCTCTTCTCTTTCTTCTCCAGTTAATGTTGAGGAACTGATGCCCCTTTCAGCTAAACATCTCTTATAAGGAACAAAACCCTTCACACGCTTCGCGGAATTTGCTTTTCGCTCAAACAAAGAGGGTACGCTAGCTCTAACGGAGAATAATTCCCTCCCTGCCTCTTGATTTCGGCTACTCTGAGCTTCAATCACCGCTCTCATGTCTACGCTCAACTCTGTACTTACTGATTCAGTGTTGGACCCAGTGGAAGACCCTTCCTTTTGAGTTCCCTTATCTTCCAAATCTTTGTCAACGAAGACTGCACGCCCCTTCATTGGAATTGGGTTATGCACCTGAGTGCAAGAAAATGCAGCAGATTCGTATGATGATCCCCACGACAACAGATGGCAAGACACACTTTTGTTAGGCCTAGGACTTCCATTTGCTGCTGGGGCGTGATACATAGTTACAGTACTTGGGGCACATTCTGAATCCGAGGGTGAAAGTTTCATAGGGAAGGAGCTCTGATACAACGTTCGTGATGCTGGTTCATCATTGACATCTGCCAACAATATTTGGCCAGACGTTGGAGAGGAAAGTACACAAGAATCAGTGACAAATACGGTTTTACCAAATAGCTTAAGACTATGAGTGGACGATGCCTCAACTGAGCCTTCTTTCACAAAATCATTTTCTTCCGGAAACAACTCCAGTTTCTGGATGTACAAATCATATAGGAAAATCACAATTAGTTGGTGTCAAATGAGAAATCATATGTAGTAGTATGGAAACAAAAGAGTTGTCGTAAGTACCACGCAGGCCTGGTTGTCTGGATTTGAACTAGCATATGCCTGGGCAGGTGAAAATCTTCTCTTCTCTAGATTGACATCTGATTGTTCGGAGTACACAAGATCACCACAATTCTCAGAAACAGCTGATGAAACAGGTGATGGGCTTTCGCTTGGCTTACTGGAATCTACCGTGCCAAATGCATCTGAACCAAAGGCAGACAACACAGACGTAGGAGACTGATTCTCTGTTTCCGAGAGACAGAGATTTGGTGATCCAGACCTCTTCGATTTTTCTGGAGCTAGGGTTCCACTTTTAACTGGAATTGCCAATTTACGTGGATAAGGGTGCATTGGCTTTCTTTTAGGCCGAGGAGGAGGGATCTCAATGGATTTCACAGAGCTTACATCACCATTATTCGATTCACGAACAACCTGGCCAGAAGAAAACATTCAACATCAATAGCCAATACAAAACAGATTTGGCTCTTAATAATCACTGCACGCCTTTAGTCATAAACAATATGACTTACTTCAAAAGGCATATAGACATTATGGGATATAGGAGCAGCAAACCTTTGAGAAAAACTTCTGAGCATGGCTTCTGATCTGAACTGCAGTTTTGGTGCCCACATGCTCTGAGAATTAAACAAGACCTCTTTTAATATTGAATGACGGCAGAAAGATACCTCAAGTAATCCATTGGTTTTGTTCGTTTTTTACCTTCTATACGTCGCCATGCCCTGCCATGCAACTTTAAAGCTTCAAGGAACTTTCTATGCTCTTCATCTGACCACCTCTCCCTTTGTTTTGAAATGGTGTATGGTTTTCTTATCTGTTTGAGTGAAAATAGACATTCAGAAATCGGCTTTAAGTAAAGAAAGTGTTAACTTAGTCAATGTGGGGAGCGACGAACCTTAGGAGCATATTCATCTGCAGGAGCTCCAACATCAAGTGAAGTCCTACTCCCGCTGGGAAGGATCGTGTCAGACTTGCTTTGATCCTACATTTCACAATGGCAAAAGATATCAATCAGCAGCTCTTCTACAGAAACTCCAGAAATGTCTATCGACAGCATTTCAGTTCAAGCAAGCATGACTACTAATATTACATTAAGGATGAACATTTCAAAATCCCAACTAGATGATAATTACTATTGAATGTTTCACATTTTAAGATATCTTATGGTTGATTGCAGCAAATCAGGACTAAACCATACTGCAATTAGTTAACAAATAATCGTATTCATCTGTAGTAAAAGGAAAAAAGACTTCCCTATGGATAAAAAGTAAAAGAACAGGTGACTCTAACAAACACTTAGATGCTATTCAGTTCCATCTTGATATTTTGACCGTTTTCACCCTATTATTCCTAGCACACACAAACCTGCACAATTGATTTCCATAAACATTTCCAGAATCAGTTCTTTCAACCCAAAACAGAACCCGAAATTCAAGTACAAACATGAGATATAACAAGTAATAACTCTTAAGGCCTGCAATTATTTTTCGTTGTGTACTTCAGTCACACTCTTAAGACATGCAGTTCAATCATAATTCTGAACCTCGCTCATTTTTAATAACAATAAATGGCCACACATATACAACTTGGAAACTTACATCTATGAAATAGAAATTTATTTATTGCATTATTATTTTTTCTCATGCTAATACTCGCTACTTTTTCACCTTCTAACCAAGTAAAGGAAGGGGAGAATATTACATCAATCCAGTAAATACATAACATGTCTCTCATCTCATATGTTATGACTAAACAGTACTGCACAATAAATGATTTTCTAGCCTTTCAAATTTGGCCAAAAACAGGTGATTTTAAAAATAAAAATAAAACAAATTAAGGTATTAATTGACTTTTTCCAAAATTTATACTTGTCAAATAAATAAGCTGAACAAATTCCTAAAAAATCTCTTAATACTTCTAAATTAATATTGAGAAGAGATAAAAGGTAACTTAGTCAAATAACCCCCCTTAATTGATGTTATTAAAATGGTTTTCTAATTGGAGTTCCAAATCTTTAAAAATCACTTATAATGGTGCGGAGGAGTAGTTAATTAATCCAAATTCTCACCTCAATTTACTACTGAACCATGATAAATTAACATGATTCGGTTTTGGTGTAAACCTGCAGGGTAAATTTTTACCGCTGGTCATACAGTAGAAAAAATAGAAATTTCCAAAATCCATCAAAGCCAATATGAACAAAAAGATAAAACCTAATTAACTACAATCTGTGGAACAAACAAATTTAACCATTGAGAGCAAGACGCATCTAAAAAATCATACAAAAAAAATCATCTAAAAAGAGAAGAAGCATACCCGTACAGTCATTACAGCAGAAACAATCAATATTCCTCGGGGGCTGTTGCTTAATTCTTGAGCCAAAATTATCACTTAGCAAATCAATTTTTACCACTCAGCAAATAGCCCACAGTTTAGCCAATCAAATCTCTTCAGTTCCAAAAATATCAGCTGTAAACGTCAATTACAGAACTGAAAAATACATTTAAAAAAATTGGGAAGTGGAAGAGGAAGGAGGAGAACTAGAAGGCAGAGAGAAAATGGAAATGAAAACAATTTCAGTTTTTTGGGGTTCAAAAGAAGAGAAAAGAAGAAGAGAGGAGCTGCCACGTCATGGGGTAAAATCATAATTTCGTTTTCTTTAGGGAGGTTTTTGGAATTACGATAGAACGATCGAGAAATCCATTGAAATCTTGTGGCTCACGTTCAAAAACAGCCTATGACACGTGGCAATTTGACCTCATTACCTCGTCTTTTTCTTCTTTTTCTGTTTTCTTAAAATATCGTGTTTTATTTTAAGCCAAAATTTTGACAAAAGTGCTAGACAATTCATGTTTCATACTCGCGCGTACCGAATTAGAACCTTGTACCTCCTTCTTTTGCCCTGCACGTGTCCAACTTTTGTGGACGTACCTTTTCGCTTTTTCTGTATTGTGGGGTAACGAGTTTGACACCCACATCACTTTTTCTAAATGATGAAAATTTTAGTTTGAGAATATATTATCCGAACTGCTTCCCAAGGAGTAATATTTGTTATGAAGATTTTCTAAAAGCATGTTTAAATGATTCTTTTACTTAGGAAAAAAAGTTTGTTTTGTTACGTATCTAATAATATCCAAAAGAACACCATGCTGAGTCTTTCTTTTATTTAAAAACAAGATATAAGCATTTGTAAAATAGAATTGCTTGTATTAAATTTTATTGAACATAGAATGGTTAAACCGTGTTTTAATCATATTTGTGTGTGACTAAATATAGAACTTTACATATTTAATGTAAAATCAACTGAGAGTCTTGATATAACAGTAAAAACTATCATTATTACTAGGAGATCAAGGGTTTAAGCTGCGCAAATAACCTTAAATTGTAAGGTCGATGACATACATGAATTCCAGTGTGATTCAAACTATTCCCAATATATATTATAAAATACAGACATCTTAAATTAAATAAGGTGTACGAGTATGTAACGGTCTAATACTATTCGATGTCACATGATAAGGTGATCAATTGATATCTTAGTTGAGTTGGTAATTATGAGAAGGCAGATTAATTTTCTACATCATGATAAGGGGTTTAAAATGAAAAGAGAAAAAAGGAAAATAAAAGAAGACGGGACAACATAAGGGCGAGTACAAATCTCAACCACATCCTTCAGCAAAACCCTTTCACTCTCAAGAAAGGACATATAAATATCCAGCCAAATAATTAAATAGTAGTCATAGTACACTTTCAATACTATTTTATTTTTAGGGATAACTTTAAATATTGTGATATTTATTGTGTGACTAGGAAAGAAAGCTAAAATATCTCAAGCCTTTTCAAATAATACAAGTCTGAAAGAGGAAAGAGGAAAGCCAAGAGTTACGGATCATGAATGAATGAAATAAAAGAAATTAGAGTGGATATTTTATTTTTGTGGGTGTGAATGAAGGAGCTGAGGATGAGATGATTGATGAGCTGTACTATTTTATTATCTCCTCTCAGGTGAACTTTTTCTTTGCACTTTTTGCCACGTCAACGCCACTCGCCGCCTCTCGTTCAATCACCATGCCACGTGTATTTCTTTAACAAACATATTTAGTGCAAGAAAGTGAAAGCCAGACAGATTGATAGAGACAGTGAAGGGAGGAGTTGGGGATGGGTTGTTGACCAAAATTTATGTGGCCACAAGTGTTGAGACGGTAATATAATAATCTGAAAATTTGTGGCCACAAGTTTCTTTTCTTTTTTTATTGGTTTGGAGAGGGTTATTTAGGTAAAATGCAAGATATATTAAATCCTTCCGCGAATAGCCAGGTGTCTAAAGTGCAACAAGTATCCAGACATTAGAAAAGGGAAAGAAGCGTGGGGAGCCACAAAAACTCTCACGCCCCTGAAATTGTTAGGATCAACATCCTTTGGTTTACATATGCAACATATTACTCCTTTGTCTCGTGTTGTTTGACCGTGTTTGACCAAAAAATATATTAGTTTTTGGTTAAACTAATTAATAAATTACTGAAGTGGATCAATTCTAGTTAGAGCTAGCAACTCTAGATCTGAAACAAATAACAAAAAAACAGTATATTTAGATGAAAATGCGGATAATAAATGTGATCAGATGTATTAATATGTAAAGGGTGCAAGCAATAAATAACATTAAATTGCAATAACTGTAAATAGAGGGGACGATTCACCCAATATTGGAGAGGGTGAAGGATTCCTTCCTCTGACAATGATGAATGACACGAGTAAGACAGAATATTATGTATTTTCTTTGATCTGGTGGAAATGACAATAGAATAGTTCACAAGAAGATTGAATCTTTGTGAAAAGTAGTTATTTGCATTTTCTTTGAGAGCTTATCCTTTTACAAGTGTTCTTATCATATGGAATATTACATGCCTTTTTCCTTTTCTTTCTTCCTATTTATATGGGATATTCCCAAAGAACCCTAAAGTACAAACAAAGAGGATATTCGGTACAATATTCCCTCTGAAGATCCCGATGTAAACTAGTCGTTACTTCTAGTTCCACCGCTCGACCTCTACTACGACTGGCTGCTGAGTTGTTCGACTTATGAGATTACTGGTCAATCACAACCACGCCACTCATAACAATTTGCGAGTTGCTCTTATCGTCCTTTTCTGCTCGACTTGATCCTCAATCTGATTTTGACCCATACAGTTAGTGCCTCCGCTTAGCGAATTCGTCCTTTGGTTGACCTCGATGAGCGGACATCGCCGGTCATGCTCGGGAAATTCAGATGGAGGGGATTGAGTGGAAAGGAGTTTGCACGAGATGGCAATGTGGCGCTTCACGAACCACAATTCGTTGTTACGTCAGCTTAGGGTGACATCATTGTTGTAGGCATTATCATTACGCGTGTTCCCAACGCACCGCATCGTTTCTCGTGCCTCTGCCATTTTGATTTTTGTGCAACTGACGATTGGCATTCTCGGTTTGGATGCATGTTCTCTTATAAATATCGGTGGAGAGCCCCTCAAGCCAAACTTTACATTCTCCCATTTTCTAAGCTTTCACTTTTCATCACCTTCTTCTCCTTCATGCGTTCTTGTTTCAACTTACCTTCAATTTTTGCATTATCTGGTTTGAGCGATATCTGCAGTTTTCTGCTCCTCTTTGAGACCATATTCTCAATATTGTGATTAACCAAAGATGGAAACCACCTCCCATGTTTCTGACATTCATCTGAACCAACGCCGTTATTAGTGAGGATGCCTCATCATGAAGATGATGTTGCTGCTGTTGCTGATGACGATATCTTTCCTACTATGGCTGAGATTATTCCTCTTAACGATAAAGCCAGGTCGGATTTCTCAAAATCAGTGGTAGAAGAACCTGAATCCTTGCTCTCCAAACTGGACGAGGCCGCTTGGCCGAACTAAGATTCAAGTATAATATTCCTGCCCCCATCGACCTGGTTCATGTCGGTAATGACGTGGTTCAAGTCCATCGTCTCGGGTATTGCGCCTTTTAAGCGTACCCGTTCCGGGTAGGATACTATCTTCATCTTCCTCCACTAGCGGAGGAATTCTACTAGTATTACCAGGTCTGCCCGGCCCAGCTCTCTCCGAACATCTACAAACTTTTTCTGATGCTGACAAAGTACGCTGAGCTGGCCAACCATGGAGTTTCGATTCGTCACTTGCTACACCTCTTCGTGCCGAACTTCCTCAGAGGTACGATGTTGCATCTTCGCCATTGCGGGACCTAAGGATTGGTTGTGAAAATGGACGGCAAAGCCAACCATCATTTAAATTTTCACTTCTTTTACGTCAAAACTGAGCACGTGGTGATGAATCCCAGTGGATTCCCCGAAGTGTGGAAATTTGCTCGTAAGTAACTCTTTCAACCGATCTCTTATCTTGTTTGTTTTTGTTTGTTTTGTGGACGGCCTTACTGATTTTCTTCTTTTATTGTGCAGCCGAAAGGTAGCCTCCCCACGTTGGTCGCCGACATTCAAGACTGGGTGAGCCAGATTCTGCCATGCACGGTGGGGGTTCGATGAGAGGTCATTATTCCATAATAAATTTGGTCACAGACTCGCAGGCCTCCTGCAACTGGTGAGTCTTCGAATGTGGCCTTTGTTGATTATGCTTTAATCATAATTTCTTTTTTTTTCTTTTCTTTGGTTCAAACTAAATTTCTTTGGTATCAGGTCGGAGGCCTTCTACGAAAAAGAAAGCCCCTACCCCTACCTTCCGCCAATCGGGTGCTTCCACAAGTCCTTGCTCGCTGCGGCCGTAGGCGAGCCTAATCGGACTATGGCTCCTTCCTCGACTCCGGCTACTCATAGACCTAGCCGCTGCATAGCAGCTCCATCGTAGCTCCATCGGTGAGGGTTCCTATTCCTCCTGTTTTGCACTTGGTGAACGAGTCGTCGCCAAGCGAAGAGGAAGTAGCTCCGATGATAAAGAGGCAGAGGATAGACTTTAACTTTGAGGTGGCGGAGACTGAAGGGTTAACAGTGGGTGGTCCCGAACAGGCCGCGACTGCGTCCGAGGGCGGCGTGTCCTACGACACTGAGGTTCAGCCCCCTTCAGAAAATGTGAACATTGCTGACTTGCCTGACGACGTTGGGGAGAGAGATGAGCGAGCTGAGGAGGTTGAGGTCGTGCCATCGAGTGATCCATCGACGGCGGGGCTTGCAGGCATCCCTTCTTCTGCCGAGGTGAGGGGGAAGAACATAGCCATAAATAGCTACGAATCTCGTTCCGACATCGACCCCGATGAGGTCATGATGTACAACGAAAGATTTACCCAGGTGGATGTGAGGACGGAGGGGACCGCCTGCAGCATAATCATTCCCCTCGACCTAGATCTGTTGAAGCGCAGGGAGAGCGTAGTCCCTAACTTGGGTCCGCTGTATTCTCGTGCCGAGAAGAGGACGCTGCATATCATGACCCAAACCTATAGGCCGCGACGGGCACCCGATACCTTACTCAACCGAGTAGCAACATAACTTATCATTATTATCGTACTTTCATTAGTAAATGGGCCAAACAGGCCAGCATAGGCTAACCAGAATGAACATGGGGGTGTACTCAATATAAGACGACCCAACCTGATATAAAAACTTACACATGTGACATATGGGCCTATAAGGCCAACATGATCATTTTTAAACTCAAAATATAGGCCGACAAGGCCATACAAGTATCTGTATATGTGACATCTGTCTATAAGCCTCTAAGAGTACATAAGTATCATAAAGGTCGGGACTGAGCCCCGCCATACCAATCAATACATGTCATAATTATACTGACCAAAATAAGCAATTCCGGAGCAAATGGAGTGCACCAACATCTTCCGCTGAGTTGATAGCCTACTTGAAGGACTCTTGACCTGTCTATCGGGACCTGCGGGCATGAAACACAATGTCCCCGAGCAAAAAGAACGCCGTACAAGTAATGTAACGAGTATGTAAGGAATGATAATCAGTAAACAAAACATGAGAGAAACATGGAGTAAAAGACTCAACATGTAAGTCTGAATAACTCTGTAAATCATGAAATACATATAGTGTCATGCATATGAATGTCATGTCGTGCATATGTACATGTGTTCATAACATAATCAAGCCTCTGAGAGCATCTCATCATATCATCTCGGCCACTGTGGGAAAAATCATCAACGTATACCAACTGATCAGGTGGTGGTACGTATATAACGCCGTAACCTTTTTCCATATCCCATATACATATATTATACATATATACGCGTATATAACGCCATTTGGTCATGGGTCAATGTACATGTATAAATGAATGCAATACATGAGAAGTACGTCAATAAAATCTCTCGGAGTGTCATAAAACCATTATACCTCTGATTAATGTCATGAAGTAAACTTTGTCAACATACGTATCTTTTGAGACCCAGAAACAAATGATAGAATAATAGGACACATGAAAATCAAGAACATAGGCATCTCTAGTATTTCTATGAATAGAGTCATTTATGGAAGTTGTACATTTGCTCGTTTCGTTTGTATCGTATGGATCATGTCAAAAGGAAAGAAGGGATAACCTTAACATATCTAATTTGATTCTCTTGACAATCTTTCCAACACACATCAATTGCGACAACACGTAACGATGGATCGAAGTAGGGGAAATCCGTATGATGTTCTTGAGAAAGATTGTACTGTTCTCTCTTAGAATTGCAAATCCCGTTGCTATTACGCAGTGTAACTTTGTATGAAAATTTTGCCCAAAATCCGTTACTTTGCCTAATTCTAATTCACGTTCTTTGTGAATTAAGAGTGTTATAGTGAAGTAAAGAGATTCTTGGAATTTAGAGCTTCATCCGTATGCTTTTAGCAAGCTTATGTGATTTTCCCTTAACTTATGTATAATAATCCTTGCATGAGTTGGTTGAAATGTTATAGATTCTCTATATATATTCTTAGCGTATGTTTTGTAATCTTTGCAAATGGGAAAACATTATAAGATCACTTACTTAAATAATGAAAGTCCAAATGCCAAACTTTTATGTCTTTACACGTAGGAAGATGTAGTGTCTTGTTCTTAACCTTTTAGTTTGCCACCTTTCAACTAAATGTATGAGTCACTTAATTTAAAAGGGGGGGCCTTCCACATAATCCATTTAATACTTATCCAATATATCCCTAATTAATTAGGTAAGACCCCATTACCCAATAATTAATCAATTACCAACATAATAGAATTATCTCAACTTACTTAAAATACTACTCACTTCTAACACACTTTATACACCTTGCTATCATGTTCATGTGGTACCTTGTATGGTACTAGTCTATAAATACCGTGTATTATAACTTGGACTGTATTTTATCCCTAAATTGTCAAACTTCAACGGAACTCATTTTCTTCAATTTGGTTACCCTCTCACCTTCACGAATTTATTTATAACTTGTTTGAAATAACGTAATACTTATAATCTCCAAAAAATCTTATTCCCGAACTTATGTTGATTAACTTACGACGAAACCTTAACATACGAAAATGCGGAATGTAACATTTCATTTCCAAGCTTGCATCAATTTACTTATGGCGTGCTTTCATGTACAAAAATATGGGGTGTAACATAATTCCCCCCTTTGGAACATTCGTCCTCGAATGTTGACTGATGCACTTATCATTCTTATAACCCATAACTCTTTCGAATACTTTAATACTCTTCTTGCCATTAAGGCAACTGTTCTATGAATAAATCCAAAGGCTAGAGCATTTTCACCTTTAGGCCTCTTTCTCACACCACAACATGTGGTCAGAATCCTTCCAATCTTGTAACTGTTGCTACCTTCGGTCATGTAGCCTGTATGACTTCTTCCTTGTAAGTGCAACTATGCGATTCTTCTCTCTTTTTTCCTCCAGCTTTTAGCCAATCTCTAGGCCTTGCTTTGTAAACATACGCAGATCTTGGCAAGATATCCCTCTGGGCATCAATAGGTGTACTGAAGTTCTTTGCTCGGTACTTTTTTGAACTTATAGATATTGCTATATCTTGTTTCATATACCCAGTTAACCATCCGCATGATTTTACTGCGTCTAGATAGGTCATATTATACCAAAACTCTTACTTCGATTTATCGTTACTAAGGTCTGCTACCAAACTCCACGTTACTTTCATTGCTTATCCCATATGTATAAATCTATGTCATTACTATTCATCTTAAGAATGACAGCCTAATCTCATCTCATACTTTGTGACTTTTGTCTATCTATTGTTGATTCACATGAATATTGATCTACAATCTACCACTGATAACTGTAAACCTCTTACGTAATCACTAAGGCTCACGTTGCATCGTGGAACATCTGAAATGATTAGATCGATCCACCTATAGCGATACCATGCTTCCATAACCGTATTTCATAGCATCCCAATGTGATTCAACTTACATGGTTATTTTACTCCTGTACAATTCATGAAATCTTTAATCAATCGAAGGCCCAAAAGGCATCCTTTATTTATCGCAATTACACCCTTATTCTACTACCAGTGCAACATTCCATCTCTCCCAAATGCTATTAGTCTTAGACTCTTTTTGAGTTCGTTCAGGCTACACTGAGCTTTCTATAACGTAGAGAAACCATTTTCTCTCTTGTTTTCATGGGTCATCACCTCCTCACTTGCCTTTCATTATCCTTACTCATGTCTTCCTAAACCTTGTCACCGTACTTTAGCTTGCGACCTACACATATACATTTATCCTAATTGCAACCTTCCTTTAACTTGCTTGCACAATAGATTTCCTTATGTCATTCTGGAACATCAAGCGAGATATCACATTGTCTCTAACTCTTCTTTACTATCTTAACTAGACCTCTCTATACCCAGAAACCATAGGGTGGAAGGTATGCCACTGACAACGCCGCTATCATTCATGGATACTGAATCCCAGCACTTCTAGCCTTTTATGAAGTATGGACTATTCACAACCTTCTGCATTTGAGTATCTCGTACGTTGTTCACCTTTACCTTACTTACCTTAAAAATTGCCTCACCTCTTCTGTTCCTTTCATAACCTCCCTTCCACATAGGTATAATTCGCCTCCACAACTTAAAGCTCTATTATAATACTTGCACCTCTGGTGTATACATAATCCGGTGGGAGCTTCATACAGACTTCTTATGAGGGTGGTACTTTTCTAACTGACTTTATTGTAGACCCGTTATAGAATACGGATTTTGTACTATCTCTCTTACACTTCTGATATTAAGAGTGATTCTGCTATGTTCTCAATCATGATTTCTATAATTTTCTTGATCCAATAATCAGACTCCTGATTTACTTCGTTGATGTAACTCTTTATTTTCCTCTTCCTTCTTATCAGCCTTTATGTAGGCTTAAGCTATCTTTCGATCTGCGGCTCCTAGTATTAGTTATTACTTTAGCTTTTCATGGGCACTATGGAATATTCATGATATTGTTACACCCCATAGTCTCGTATGTGAGAGTACGTTGTAAGTCAATTGATGTAAGCTCTGAAATGAGATCATCTTTTAAAGTACATAAAGTAAGTTATTACTTTGGAGGTTACAAATATTTAAGATCATTAATAATGAGTACCAAGAGGGTTGGGAAGCTTAGAAGCTAAACCAATTGAAGAAAATAAGTTTTGTCGAAAGTAAACAAGTTTGGAATGTTATAACATGTACTTTAGGGTGAGACAATGGTTCATTACATGATAAGGAGGTTATGCTATGAGTTATTTTTGTCGTATGATAGTCGTGTGCTACGTTTTGAAGTTAAGCAAGTTGTGGAGCAAAAGTTGGCAAAGGTCTTCACAAATTACATTCATAATGTGCTAAAACATAGGTCAAATGTAACCGAGATTTTCTCCCAATATTCTTGGAATTATTGGATTATCTACCAACCAAATTTAAGATCTATCAGTCTAGTTTCCAACTCATTAAACCGTTCATCGATACGACATAGGAGTAGAGAGATATTTGCAGTTTCGCGAGACTGCGCAGACATCATAAGTGACAAGTAGGTGGATCACTAGAGCTTTTTGAATAATACATTTCATGTGTTATATGAGGACTTATTGGGACATATTATATACCAAATTTAAGGCCTTGGAATTTAGTTTCCAACGCTCTTAATCGTTCGTTCATACGACATTGGGATAAAAAGATATAAGCATCGGAAGATGGACCAATCCTAGGGTGCCAAGCTAGCACCTCTCTGACTTTTCAAAAGTCGATATATATAAGTCTTAGGTCGGCTTTCTCTCCATTTTTAAGCATAACTCGACCAGAACACTCATAAACATAACCTCAAGCTATCTTCTAGGGTTTTAAAGAAGATTATCATCCTGGGCATGAAATCAAGAAGCGATAACATCAAAACGATCCCTACGACGTAAGTGTCATTATACCGCCTCTCCTTTTTCTTTGTAGTTAGAGTTTTGGAAGGTAATTCATAGTTAAGAAACGTATAATATCTGTATTTAAGTGTTTAAATATCAAGAAAGTTTGATAAATGTGTTTCCTAATAGTTAGAACTCACGTGACGGTGATCGGAAGCCGTGAGTTCGAGTTATTTGACTTGTAGCGGACTATTTTGTGGAATGTTTTGTGTTACTCTTGGGCTGCGTGTTTTACTACTGTTTTGTGGAGTTTAAGAGGAGGAAGAGTGTGGAGAAACACCATATAGATGTAGGGTTGTGGGCTGGTCATTCGTTGTAACATTTCCGGGTCGTTTGACATGACTACAGTGGTCGTCTTATGTATGAAGTGTTTAGGTTGTGTGTGGATTGTTTTTTTCGGCTCAATATGATTATTATTAATGTTGTTTGGTCTGTTTGGTGATTGGTTTTACTTGGTGAAGTCATATATATAGGGGGGGTGTTGTCCGTTTCATCGTAAAATAGGTTGTGGCCGATACATAATAATTATGACGCTTAAAGGATAACGATAGTGTCGTTTCTCTTATTGTAGATTAAGGAGTTGTGAAATTTGCGTAGCTTGAGGTTGGGACAGTATATACAAGGTATGTGAGGCTATCCCTTTCCTTCTTTTGCACGACTCTGATTGTACATAATGCAATGAACGAGCTTCCAAAGATACTCCACTCTTAGAAGCTAGCTTTACATACATTGTTTCCCTTCTTATGGAACAATTGATGTTGAGGTTGATTCTCTTATTCTTATCTTATCAATGTTGTTGGTACTTCCTGATTCTTATAAGATTCTTGATAAAGAGTTAATCCTAATAATGTGTACGGAGAATATTGACCTTACGTCACTCCGAAAGGTTCAGAATATGATTCCATTGAGTCCTGCATGAATTGTATGTATATATACGTATCTATTTTACTCTACCGAGTTGCGCTATAGTCGGTCGGGTATGGCACCTATTGTGCAACCACTGATCATTTGGGCTTTACCAAGCTCCACGTGGCCGGGTACGTTTTACCGAGCCTATTACAGTCGGGTACGATATGATGATGATGATGCCCACAGAGGCGGATGTTTTAAAGGTTTATGTATATATATGTATGTATCTCACATTTCATGTCAGTAGACCTCAGAGGTACTTAGATGTTACAGGTTGTATATTCTTTATCCCCGTTTACATTATTGTTCTTACTTATGCTTTCCTGCCTTACATACTCTGTACTTTATTCGTACTGACGTCCTTTTTATTTTTGGACACTGCATGCCGTATTGCAGGTCCTGATAGACAGGTAGACGTAGCTCCCTCACCACAATAGGCTTTCCAGTTCAGCGGTTATAAGCGAGATCCCTTCTCCTAACTTGCCGTGGTCTTGGTATGCATTTTTGTTATAGATATTATGGGTATGTCGGGGACCTGTTCCGGCTATGTTGCATTACGTATGCTCCTTTAGAGGCTCATAGACAGGTGTCGTCTTATGTATAGTTTGGTATGCCTTGTCGGATGATTTTTGTTGTATAGTCTTTCATGGAAGCGTGGTAGCTCCTAACGTACATGTAGTTTCTTGGCAGTCTTGTTATCCCATGTTATGCATATTCATTCCATTATCTTTCATTGTTTGGTGTTCGTAATCCATATCTACCACTTATATTGATCTTGTCGGCCCTTAAAGATAATAAGAAGGTTAGATAAAATGTACGTTGGTGCTCGGCAAGTATGACCCGGGTGCTAGTCATGATCCTCCAGTTTGGGTCGTGACAGATATAATCTTCTAATGATTAAATCCTTTGTCAATTAAATCCTTTGTCAATGTCTTGGACTCAATTTTTTACTTTTAAGTTATACCGAAGTCTTCTACGACTGTATGATTGTCAACATATATGCTGCATGGATAATTCTCCAAAATCATAAGCGCGTTCATAATGTAACTAACTCTGGATCATTGATCGGATAATTCCCTTAATTCATCTCAGCTTTCTTTAAATGCAAGCAATTTCTTTTCCTGGTCGTTCTTCATTTGTTGTATGAAAACTTGGCTTATCTTAGTGACCACACATATTGGAATTCCATACAAACCGTATGATCTTGAGTATCACCTTTTGATTTTTTTTCTTCCCGTTCATTAGCCATGATAGGTGTCACTTTCTTATGGGGTGCATACAATGTTGTTGTGAGACTGTTGTTACAAGACCATTTCCTCTTTAGGTCACCGTGCTTAGATTGAAGCCTTCTTCCTTATTTCCTCAGCTGGTCTTTCGTTGTAGTACTTAGGGAGGATCCTCTGACTCTTGTAAAGCTGCGAGCTTATTACACCGAATACTCGACGGAATTTTTGATGTCCTTCCTCACCTATAATTATCCATAGTTTTCGCTCATGTGCATGTATGTTTGTTTCTGAACTTAATATTTTGACTGTCTTTCCAGTGGCATTCTCTTTTATTTTAGTGACACTTATATGGTACCTTTAACTACCCCAACTCCTATATTAATATTTCTCAAGGATCGCGATGTTATATCTACGAGACTGAATTCCCCATGTTGGGGTTCACTATGTTTATCTTGCACGATATGTTGATTTGTTTGTATATTTTTGTCTAGCCATAACTAGGCTCTTCCATAATCAACTACTAACTACTCGTTGGCCCATTCTCATATCTATATTGCACGTAATCTCTCTTGGGTTATTTCATTGCCTTAACTTACCTCTCGCACTATCTCCTTATGTCTCAAGTGTTCAATCACACTTATTTATCACTAACATATTGGGGGAAACCCTTACTCCCTCTCCCCAACGTTGTACTTGCATAATGTTCTGGAGTCATAGCATATCTGTAGGATTCGGATAAGTGCAATCTCATTCCTTTCTCATTTTTATCGCATTCCTCATTTACCATTCCATAATTACTAAAACCACTTAATTTTGACTTAATGCCACATCACTCCATATTCCCCTTTAAGAGAGTACTAAGACTTAGTACTACGATTAATCTATGTATATATGTTTTACCTCTTCATCTTTGGAGACTTTTCACATCATCGATGACCCTTACTCGCCTTGCGGTAATCCTTCTGTACCAAGGATAGAAAATTTCCTTACTCGCGAGGGTGACACTTAGTGTAACTGGCATATGGATTCCCTTAGGCTTAACTTTTCTCATATTGCTTGCTTTAGGGAGCATTCTCCTGAATGACCATTCTCTGAATTTCTCATGAATCGTCTTCTGTTGTCCATTCTATTATCGTCGGAACGTAATATTAAATTCTCATGATGCATACTATTATCCAATCACTCAGTCCTTAACTCACATTTAGTTTATTTTGTTCACCAACCCATACTGATTTCTATTACTCTAGGGTCTAACTTTTTTTTTCCTGGTAATCACGTTAGCGTCGCGAACTTATTTCTCGAAATGAGGATATGACTATAGGGCCTGTACTCCTTTGTTCTCTCAAGGCATGTCACCTCTCGTTTTTTCTTTCACTTGACTACAGACTCTGTAATACTGTCATTTTTTGATCTACCGTTGCCATCCATGTATCACATCTTACTCATAATTCTTCATTATCTCTCTTCTTATTTTCCTGCTAATATTTATGTCTATCACTTTATTCTGAAAACTCGAACAAGACATTCTTTTGCTTTTAACAGTCTTGCTCTATCAATTGGCTCTTTGGGTTGCCTAACATTCTCTCTTTACTAGGGATGGGAGCCATAATAAGGTAATATTTATACCTTTAGGATTCCAGTGCCTATCTTGAACATTCTAGTATTCATATCTAATTGTACTATTCTAGAGTGCACCATCTAGGTGTCTCACAAGGAGATCTATTAGTACATTTGCAATATCATTCGGAAATGTCAACAAACGCAAACAATCCATCCACCATTTTAGGTCACTCTAACCCCAGCCGGATCCTGATATCCGTCCTTCTCTTATACTACTTCTGGTATCCCCCATATGGCATAAATGAGATGGGTGTGGCCAATTGTAAATACCTCTGTTATTGTTGAAGGTAACTCAAAAGGCTTATATTCCTCTGAATTGTAAATACAGATAATCTTCATTAACTACGCGCCTCGTACCCTTCTTTATCTTGCTTCTTTTACTTGTTGAAACTAGTATCTATCTTCTGAATCTCTCATTGACTTTCACCATAGGGTTGGGGCATATATTCTTTCCTTAAGGCTCCTTATCAAGAAGCTTACACGTCTTAGTACACGCACGCTCTGCTGAAGACCTCAGATTTATCTATCATAGGAATGATGCAAACTCGAGTTCTTCTAACTCAACTTTTCCACAGCTATGTCCCTTACTAACCGTATTTCTGGCTGTCATTATCGTTGTATTACGAATATAAGAGAATTTAGGAATCTGAATTCTTACAAGTGGGCTCTACCAAACGATCTAGAGCAAGAAGAAAGAGTGACAGTCCTAAATGCCTTGTAGCCTCCTTCTTATAAGTGTGGTGCACGACACAACCATAAACAAGACTCTACTAGACATGACTTATAGACTTCCAAGGACAGAACTGCTCTAATACCACTTTTGTCACGACCCAAACCTATGGGCCACGACGGGCACCCGATACCTTACTCAACTGAGTACCAACATAACATATCATTCTTATCGTACATTCATTGGCAAATGGGCCAAACGGGCCATCATGGGCTAACCAGAATGAACATGGGGGAGTACTCAATATAGGACGACCTAACCTGATATAAAAACTTACACATGTGACATACGGGCCTATAAGGCCAACATGATCATTTGTAAACTCAAAACATAGGCCGACAGGCCATACAAGTATTCGTATACATGACATTTGTCTAAAAGCCTCTAAGAGTACATAAGTATCAAAAAGGCCGGGACTGAGCCCCGCCATACCAATTTATACATGTCCTAATTATACTAACCAAAATAAGCAACTCCGGAGTAAATGGAGCGCACCAACATCTTCCGCTAGGATGATAGTACTTGGAGGACTCTCAAACTGTCTATCGCGACCTGCGGGCATGAAACACAGTGTTCCCAGGAAAAAGGGACGTTAGTACAAGTAATGTGCCGAGTATGTAAGGAATGATAGTCAGTAAACAAAACATGAGAGAATTATGGAGTAAAAGACTCAACATGTAAGTCTGAATAACTTTGTAAATCATGAAATACTTATAGTTTCATGCATATGCGTATGAATGTCATGTCGTGCATAGGTGCATATGTTCAGAACATCATCAAGCCTCTGAGGGAATCCCATCATATCATCTCGGCCATTGTAGGCAAAATCATCAACGTATACCAACTGATCAGGTGGTGGTGCGTATATAACACTGTAACCTTTTCCCATATCCCATATACATAATATACATATATACGCATATATAACGCGATCTGGTCATGGATCAATGTACATGTATAAATGAATGCAATACATGAGAAGTAAGTCAATAAAATCTCTCGGAGTGTCATACGACCATTATACCTCTGATTAATGTCATGAAGTAAACTTTGTCAACTTACGTATCTTCTGAGACCCATAAACAGATGATAAATGAATAGGACACATGGAAATCAAGAACATATGCATCTCTAGTATTTCAATGAATAGAGTCATTTATGGAAGTTGTGCATTTGCTCGTTTCATTTGTATCGTATTGATCATGTCAAAAGGAAAGAAGGAATAGCCTTAACATACCTGAGTTGATTCTCTTGACAATCCTCGCAACACACGTCAATTGCGACAACATGTAACGGCAGATCGAAGTAGGGGAAACTCTTATGATGTTCTTGAGAAAGATTGTACCGTTCTCCCTTAGAATTGCAAATCTCGTTGCTATAATGCAATGTAACTTTGTATGAGAATTTTGCCCAAAATCCGTTATTTTGCTTAATTCTAATTCACAATTCTTTGTGAACTAGGAGTCTTATAGTGAAGTAAAGAGATTCTTGGAATTTAGAGCTTCATCCATAAGCTTTTAGCAAGCTTATGTGATATTCTCTTAACTTATGTATAATAATCCTTGCAGGAGTTGGTTCAAATGTTATAGATTCTCTTTATATATATTTTAGCGTATATTTTGTAATCTTTGCAAATGGGAAAACATTATAAGATCACTTACTTAAATATTTAAAGTCCAAATGCCAAAAGTTTATGTCTTTACACGTAGGAAGATGTAGTGTCTTGTACTTAACCTTTTAGTTTGCCATCTTTCAACTAAATGTATGAGTCACTTAATTTAAAGGAGAGGGGGGGGGGGGTTTCCACATAATCAATTTAATCCTTATCCAATATATCCCTAATTAATTAGGTAATATCTCATTACCCAATAATAAACAAATTACCCACATAATTAAGAGTTATCTCAACTTACTTAAAATACTACTCACTTTTAACACACTTTATACACCTTACTATTATGGTCATGTGGTACCTTGTATGGTACTAGTTCATAAATACTGTGTATTATAGCTTGGACCGTATTTTATCCCCAAATTGTCAAACTTCGACGAAACTCATTTTTTCCGGTTCGCTTACCCTCTCACCTTCACAAATTTACTTATCACTTGTTTGAAATAGGTAATACATATAATCTCCAAATAATCTCATTCCCGAACTTATGTTGATTAACTTACAATGAAACTTTAACGTACGAAAATGCGGAATGTAACATCTCACTTCCGAGCTTTCTTCAATTTACTTATGGCGTACTTTCACATACAAAAACATGGGGTGTAACATTGCAGACGTTGGACGACGACGCCCTATCATTGGGAATATCAGGGATGGCTCTGCGGGTAAGTATTCTAGTTGTCGTTCTTTGCCTCTTATCTTTTTCTCCTTTGTTTTCACTAACTCCTGTCTCTTGTTTTCCTTTTTGCTAGACCCTCATCTTGGAGATCGAATGTGCCCGTCTAGAGGAGATGAGGAGGGCTATATTCAAGAGAACAGAGTCGAAGTACCGTGAGTACTGCTCCAAGAACCGGGCGCTATGTCTTCTGCTCGGCACATATGGCAATTTCCTAGCTCTTAGAGACGAGCTGAAGAAAAATGACGAAGAGCTTGTGAGGCCTATTCGAAAGTGCAACGAGCTCGAGGGGATGCTTAGTACCAAGGAGGACGAGCTCGAGGTGAGTGGGGCGGTTGCGGTGGAATGCGCAGATCTTCAGACTCAACTGGCGTCCCTGCGGGCTAAGTTAGAGCAATGTTTGACCCAGTTCAATGCCTTGAGTGACGAGTTGATTGAGGCGACGAAGGAATTAGGCAAGGTCGAGGAAGCCAGGAAGGCGGCTCTGGCCAAAGCGACAGTGATGGAGGAGGCCGCTCGTGTCCTTTAATCCGAATGGGCGAGTGAGGCTGAGGCGGCCGCACTTAGGGAGGCCCAACTTAATGAGAGGATTGGCGGACTTGAAGGGTATATCTCTGATTTGAATGATAAGGTTGACGCTCTTGAGGCCGAAAAGGTGCAGCTGCTGGATCAACCGTCCTCCTCTCACACTTCCTCTTTTCTTGACGTGTCACGGGATTCGTACAAAAAATGGATCCATGTTGAGGACCAGTTGGACATCTTTTGGGATTTGATGGAGGCTAAGAGGGTTACTAAGCTTGAGTTTGAGGGTGCTCGTGCTAAGGCACGTGAAGCTCGAGTTTCATGTGGTTTCGACCCTGCTACGTCGAAGATGGATAGTGGCGAGGATGAACTAGACGGGATCGAGCAGGAGGCTTGGTATGACGACTAGTACCCAGATGGTGGAGAGGGCGATGGAGATGAAGGTGGGGATGGCGTGGAGTAGTACTTTGTACATAGTGTTTTTCATCTTCTTTTTTGTGCGGGCATCTTTCTTGCCCTTTGTAAGATACTACTTTTTTTTTGGAATGGAATGAACATAACCTTTTGTTGTGCGTTATTGTATCTCTTATTTTTCTTTGAATAATATTCTTCTTTGTGTGCTGTCTCAGGTATGGTCGAGCATATCTTTGAGTGTACCTTGGAAAAGTCCCATGTCGCCGTAGTTAACTCAAAAGAAGTTAACATGTAAATTGAACTTAAGCTAGGTTGAATTCGAGCGAGGTTGAATATAATTCTTTACTTATTCGAACGAGGTCGATGTGCGGTAATTCGATCGAGGTCGAATGTTACTCGTTTTTAATTCGAACATGGTCAAATGTGAGTTTATTCGAGTGAGGTCGAATGTTACTCATTTTTAATTCGAACGAGGTCGAATGTGAGTTGATTCAAGCGAGATCAAATATTACTCGTATTTAATTCGAACGAGGTCGAATATGAGTTGATTCGAGCGAGGTCGAATGTTACTCGTATTTAATTCGAATGAGGTCGAATATGAGTTGGTGGAGAGTGGTGAACATCGTGGGTTTACATACTTTGCTTTGCATATACATACATTGGAGAAGTTTACATGTTCTTGTTTTCCGGACCGGTGTTCCAGTCCAAGCATTGAATCTAGTCCCTGTATCGGTCGACCTGGAGAAGTATTTGAGAGGTCGAGCGATGAACTTGTACTTAAATTCGAGGTTGCCCCTCCGTCGCCTCGTTAAAAACCTCCCCTAGAGAACCCACTTGGGACAAAACTCAGGTTAGGGAAAATAGTACAGCTCGGAGAACATCTATCCTTAGAAGTTGAAGTATTTGAGATGGGTGACGTTCCAATTATTTGGTAGTAATTTTCCTTCCATTGTTTTTAGTTGGAACGACCCTTTGCTTGCTGGTGTCGTGATTTTGTACAGGCCGTCCCAATTGGTCCCTAGTTTTCCTTACCGTGGATCCTTGCTCGCTTGTGTTTTGGCTTTGAGTACATAGTCCCCGACCTTGAGTAGCCTAACCTTGGATTTTTTATAGTACCGATTTGCCTGTAGTTTTTGGGCTACCATTTTTACGTAGGCCATAACTCTTCGTTATTCAGCCTCGTCGAGTCTTGCCTTCTGCTTTCGTCGTTGATTGGACCACTCTCATTTGAATACATTAAACTTGGTTCTCCGACCTCGACCAGTATCACTACTTCAGTCTCGTAGACTATCGAATACGGCGTTTCTCCTGTGCTTGTCTTTGGAGTAGTGCGGTATGCCCATAGCACTTCCGGCAGCAACTCCTGCCACAGTCCATTGGTGTTCTCGAGCTTTTTATTCATGATATTAAATATCGACTTATTGGAGGATTTCACTTGCTCGTTGCCTGCGGGGTGATATGGCGTGGAGTGTATTCTTTTGATGTGCCATTTTTTGAAGAACTCGGCGACCTTCTTTCCCGTGAATTGAGGTCCATTGTCGCAACTGATTTTCTTGGGGATGCCGAAGCGGCATACAATGTTCCTCCATATAAAGGCGATCACTTCTTGCTCAGGTATTTGAGCTAATACACCTACTTACACCCACTTAGAAAAATAATCAGTTAAAACTAAAAGAAATCGCACATTACCTCGTCCTGCCGGGAGGGGGGCGACGATATCCGTTCCCCATTTGATGAAGGGCCAGGGCGAGGTGACTGAGTGTAGGTGCTCGCCCGCTTGGTGGATAATGGGGGCGTATTTTTGGCATGGTTCACATTTTTAACGAAGTCAACGACTTCCTTTTTCATTGTGGGCTAGTAGTAGCCTGCTCGGATGAGGCATCTGACTAGGGCTCGATTGCCAGTGTGAGCCCTGCAATGACCTTTGTGGACCTCTTCCAGGACGTGCCGTGTCTTGTTCAGCCCTAAACATTTTTCTAGGGGGCCTCCATACG
Source organism: Nicotiana undulata (assembly GCA_005239495.1). Taxonomy (NCBI): domain Eukaryota; kingdom Viridiplantae; phylum Streptophyta; class Magnoliopsida; order Solanales; family Solanaceae; genus Nicotiana; species Nicotiana undulata. The sequence continues at coordinate 74,525 of MDKH01067409.1, read as the reverse complement.
TCCTTTTGTATAGGTCGTTGTTGATGACGCTATACGTGGCTGCTTGCATACGAAGTTTTCAGTCCTTTTTTTTGTCGTTTGGAAGTACGCCATCGTGCAGGTATGCGACGATACGATTGCGCTAGTCCTAAGTTAGGTTAATGGTGCATACATTGATTTGGTCGATTTACGAATGAAGTAGAGTAACCACGTTCCCTTTTCCGGTTATGCTTTTAGTATCCGCCTCCAGCTTGGCGAGATCGGGCATTTCGATGTTCTGCGCTTGAGGTATTTGGTCCAGCTGGCATTCGTTAAACTCGGGGTAACAGTTTGCAGATCTCAGCATGGTATTTTTGTATCCTTTGTTCCTTGATTTGGAATGTCCCTGTGACTTGATTGTCGATGCGTTGTGAGTCACATCGTAGGATTACTCATCATGCCCCGTACTTGAGTGCCAATTTTAACCCTGCAATCACGGCCTCATACTCGCCCTTATTGTTAGTCATATCGGGGGCACCGTATGGACTGGCGGATTATTCGCCTGTTGGGACCTCGAGTACGAGTTGTAGTCCAGATCCAGATGCATTAGAGGCGCCATCGTGTACAAAATCCATAAGTCGTGTATTTTGGGGGAAGCACTGGCGACTTCCTCTTTGACTTTGGGGATTTTTTTTGCACTGAAGTCAGTGACGAAGTTGGCAAGTACTTGCTACTTTAGCGTTGTTCGCGACTTATAGGTTATATCGTGCTCGCTCAATTCTATGGCCTATTTGGCCAACCTACCTGACAGCTCGGGTTTGTACAGGATACTCCTAAAGAGGAAAGGTCGTGACCGCTAAGATGGGGTGAAAACTGGAAATAAGGTCTAAGCTTCCGTGAAACTACCACCAAGGATAGGGCTACCTCCTCGAGGTGGGGATACCTCGTTTCAGCGTCGACCAAAGTTTTGCTAATATAGTAAATTGGAGATTGCGTACCTTTATTTTATTGGACCTGGACTGCACTTACCACAACATCGGACACGGCCAAGTAGACGAGGAGATGTTCTCAGGGTTCCGTGAGCAGAAGGGGCGAAGAAAGGTATGCCTTTAGTTCGTTTAAGGTGTTGACGCACTCATAATTCCATTGGAGTCTGTTGTTTTTTTTGTGTACGTCGAATAATTTGTGTCACCTATCAGAAGACTGTTAGATGAATCTTGACAGGACGGCTATACGGCCGGTCAATTTCTGCACTTGCTTCTTGCTGGTCAAGTTCTCTGGTATTCCCTCTATAGCCTTGATTTGACCGGGGTTGACCTTGATGCCTCGTTGCGATACTAAGAAATCGAGGAACTTTCCCGAAGTTATGCCAAAGGCGCATTTATTTTGGTTCAATTTCATGTCGTACCGCTTGAGAATGTCGAAGGCTTCCCTCAAGTGGTCGATGTGGTCTTCCTTTCTTTTCCACTTGACCAACATGTCATCTATATATACTTCCATGGTTTTGCCGAGCTGATCTTTGAACATTTTGGTCACCAACCTCTAATATGTCGCCCCTGCATTTTTCAACCCGAATGGCATAACCCTGTAGCAGTACGTCCCTTGGTCGGTGATGAAATTGGGTTTTTTGTGGTCTTCTTCCTTCATGAGGATCTGGTTGTAACCCGAATGGGCGTCTAGGAAACTTAATAGCTCGTGCCCGGCTGTTGTGTCGATGAGCTAGTCTGTATGGGGCAACGAGAATGAGTCTTTTGGGCATGCTTTGTTCAGATCTGTGAAGTCTACGCACATCCGCCATTTCCCGTTTTTCATTTTTACTATGAACATGTTGGCGACCCATTGAGGATATTCTGACTCTCTGATAGAGCCATTTTCAAGCAACTTTTCCACATCTTCGCGGACAACATCATTTATTGCAACATTGAATTTTCTTCTAACCTGCCGCACTGGGGGGTAGAATGGGTTGACATTAAATTTATGTGTCGCTATCTCCTTCAGGATGCCCGACATATCCGTACGAGAAAAAGCAAACAAGTCTGCATTGTTAGCTAATAATTGATGAAAATTACTTGGTTCTTGGAGTTTGTGGCCAATATAGGCCTTTTTGCTGTGGTCATTTTTGTCGAGTTGCACGTGGTCGAGGTCCTCCACAGTTGACCCCGTAGCCTCCACGACTTCGGGGTCCTTGATGACATCTTTCCCTTCACCGCCATTCGACCTCGACCTTGTTAATTGCTATGCTTCTGCACCTTTGCCCTTCAATTGTTGAGTGTATGCGCAGTCTTGGGCGATGCGGTAGCATTGCCATGCGTTGCTCGCCACGGATGGTGAGTACTCCCCACAGGGTGGGAAACTTGACGAACTGATATAAGTTGGAGGGGATAGCTCTCATGACATGTATCCAAGGTCGTCCTATGATGGAGTTGTACGCCGTGTCTTGATCCATAATGTGGAACGTAGTTTCCATGGTGATACCATCGGCTAAGACGGGCAGCATGATTTCTCCGAACATCCGCTCAACTGCATTGTTAAAACATGTCAGTGTGATGTAGCGTGGCACTATCCTATCTTCGAGCCACATTTGTGTGAGAACTCGAGGGTGGATAATGCACGCGCCGCTTCTGTCTTCGACCATAATGCGTTTTACATCGGTATCTAAAATGCGTAAAGTAATAACAACATCATCATAGTGAGGAAAGGTCAAACCGTGGGTATCTGACTCGTCGAACATGGTACTTTCTTCGAGGTCATCATACCGTTCTGTCACGACTCAAATTCTCCCTTCGTGAATTATCGTGACGGCACCTAGTCTCCATGACTAGGTAAGCCTAACACTTTGCGAAAATGAAACGAAAAACATAAAATTTAACAACTAACAGCCGCACATATTTGAAATAAGAAGATGAGATGTCGCTCGACATATACAATAGTCAACTCTCGAAATATACATAACACTCCCAAGAACTGGAACACCGTAAGTCACAAGCTTCTACGAAGTTCTAACTGTTCTATACATCAGTGTCTATAGAAAGAAGAGAAGAATCAACATAGGGGGATAGAGGGGGACTCCGAGGATCTGCTGGCGCGGGCAGATGTACCTTGAAGTCTCTTAAAACAGCAACGACTGCAACTAAGGACGAGGCTGGTAGGAATAACCTGGATCTGCACACGAAAAATATGTGCAGGAAAGGGCGTGAGTACACCACAATGGTACCCAGTAAGTGCCAATCCTAACCTCGGTCGAGTAGTGACGAGGCCAGGTCAGGGCCCTACTAGTATATATATAATAAAAACAAGGCAGAATGAAATATCACAATAAAATAAAGACAGAAATCTAACAAGAATGAAATCATAGAAAGGTAACAGCTCAGTACACAGAGACAACAATAGGGGATCTCTCGAGATATCGTCACGTAGTTCCAAACATAAATTTGCAGGACAGGGGGATCTCCCGGAATACCGTTCTGTAGTCCCAAAGTAAATATGCAGGGGGATCTCCCGGAATACCATTCCGTAGTCCCAAAGTAAATATGCAAGGGGATCTCCCAGAATACCGTTCCGTAGTCCCAAAAGTAAATATACAGCTCAAACAACAGAATCCAACAGCTACATCACGAAATCCTATAATTTAGACCAAGTACAAGTCAAGGAAAAGCAGGAAAATTCACTAAACATACTGCACGTGTTATTACTTAGTAGAAATTGGGTTTTTACAACAATTAGTCCGTGTACGTACTCGTCACCTCACGTACGCGATGCTCACGTATCAATGCAGTACCAAATCCTAAGGGAGTTCCCCCACACAAGGTTAGGCGAGCCACTTACCTCGAACTAAGTTCAATCAATCCGTAACAAATGCTCTTTGCACAAAAATCTGACTCTGAATGGACAAATCCGTCAAAAATCAATTACATATCATAAATATAACTACAAGGAACTAATCTAGCTAGTGAAATCAAAGCTAAAGCAATAAATTGGAAATCGCCCTAAAAGGCCTCCCCGAGCCCATGTCTCGGAATCGAGTAAAAGTCACCAAATATGAACACCCATGCACTCACGAGTTCACTCGTACCAAAATTATCCAAATCCGATATCAAAATCCCAATCAAATCTAAAAACTTAGTTGAAGAACTTCTACCCTTCTTCCCCAAATTTCTCACCCAATATCCGGAATTCAATAAAGAAATCAACTATATATTAATGGAATACAACCAAAATGACTTAGGAATCATTACCCTAAATCTTCCTCTGAAACTCCCTCGAAACATTACCTAATTCCGAGCTCTCAAGTCCAAAAAATGAAGAATGAAATAAAACCCTCACACTTAGCCCTTTTTCTGCCAGAGATCTCGCTTCTGCGAGCCTTCAACCGCATCTGCGATCCCGCACCCGCGAAAAATCCATCGCAGGTGCGAAGACAACTTAAATAGGCTGGGACCGCATCTGCGAGCATTGTGTCATACCTGCGAGCCCGCTCCTGCGGTCCTCTACTTCTTCTGCGGAGAAATCGCCGCACCTGCGGACCCAGCTAGACAAGGCCAAAACCGCTTCTGCTGATCCATGGCCGCTTCTGCGGCCCAAAGTGCACAGGTGCGATTACACCATGTGCAACAACTTCAACAATTGCATAAGTTCCAAACTCAATCGGTTAAGCATTCAAAACACACCCGAGGCCCCCGAGACCTCAACCAAACATACAAACCAATCCTAAAATACCATACGAACTTAGTCGAGCTCTCAAACCACATCAAACAACGCTAAAATCACGAATCATCCTCCGATTCAAACTTAAAGAACTTGAAACTTCCAAATTCGACAACTGATGTTGAAACCTATCAAACCACGTCTGTTTTACCCAAATTTTGGGAAAAGGTCATATGACTCTATGGACCTAGTCCAACTTCCGAAATCGGAATACGACCCAAAATATCAAAATTTTTACTACCGGTCAAAATCTCCAAAACATCGACTTTCGCCATTTCAAGCCTAAATGAGCTACAGACCTTTAAAACACCATTTGGACACGCTTCTAATTCCAAAATCACCTAACGGAGCTAACAGAACCGATAGAACTCCATTCCAGAGTCTTTTTCATACAATTCTGACTACGGTCCAAATCATAAGGCTTAAGCTCCCATTTAGGGACTAAGTATCCCAAAAAACTCCAAAAATTAAAACCTCCTAGCAAGTCACAATAGCAGAAATAGATACGTGGAAAGTAGTTAATAGTGGATCGGGGCTAAAACTCTCAAAATGACCGGCCAGGTCGTTACATCCTCCCCCTCTTAAAATAATCGTTCGTCCTCGAACGAGTATAGAGACATACCTGAAGCTGTGAAAAGATGAGGATAACGATTGCACATATCCTGCTCAGTCTCCCAAGTCGCCTCCTCGTCCGGTTGGAGACCGTTATGCCAGATGATGTCAAACATGTATGTTTTGGATTTGTTACGGAGGGGCACCATTCGTATTTCGTATCGGTTATGGATATTAGGACGATTTCCCTTATTTGTTATTTTATTCATGGGTGAGTTTATTGATGTGCGCTCTATTTATGTGTTTGCCCATGTTGGGAGATTCTATGAGTTGTAGCCGTGTCTATAGTTTGTTTTTGATTCATCATTGAGAGTTGTGAGACTAGAGGGGAGTTTCTGTTTTTCAATATGGTAGGTTTTGATTTGATTCCTGAGTATTCTAGGTTACGATTTGTGAATTGGTACTCTACCAGGGTGAGAGTCCAGTAAGTGTTGTGATTTTATTGGCAAAACTGAGTTAGTGGAAGATTTCAATTGATATGATGAATATTCGACCTGTGATTTAGAGTTTTGGGTGAGGCCCTCACGATTTCCTGTGATTTTATAGGTTGAGCCGCGGTGGAGAGTTATACCAGGACGAGATCCTTATGATTGTTCATGTACTTTGATTTTTCCTATTTAAATTTATTCGTAGTATGGTACTGATAGAGAGTTGTGCCAGTGGCTTGTTTGATATTTCTGTTATGTGTTTCTCTTTACATATTCGGTCATTTTCGTTCTGTGCTTCTTGAGTTTTACCTTGCGAGGTGTTTACCCGGTGGTGTTAGTTGTGACTTGTTGATTCAGGTCCATAGTTATGAGCTCTTCGTGGTTCTTGCATCATATTAGTGTTATGGAAATTTGAAATTGGTTCCTATCGGATATGAGGCTCATTGCCGGTGCTGGTTTTGGATTACGGGCAACTGTTGTGATCAGAAGTGTTATTATGGGCCTATGTGTGGTGTGTTATGTTGTGTGATCGAACCTTGTGGGTGTAGGCATGATTGTTGTAGCTGGTTGAGACTGATACCGGGTATGGATTTAGAATCAGGTCTTTTGGAAATGAATGAAAGGTGCGAATTTTGACTCTGAGGCTTACCGGTGTTGGTAGAAAGAGTAAAGTACAATTGAGATGGTGTTTTCAAGCTTATGTGGATTGGGGTGACGTGGGATCACCTGGGATGTATGTTGGAAGTGTACATTCAGTGATTTGAAGACTTCGAGGCGATTCTCGACACGTTCGAGGATGAATGTTTGTTTTAAGAGAGGGAGAATGTAACGACTCGGCCGATCGTTTTGAGAATATAAGTTTCTTTAGGAGGCATTTGATCTTGAGCAGCTTCACATGGTGATTTTGGACTTAGGCATGCATCCGAATTTGGTTTTGGAGGTCCGTAGGGTGATTTGAAGCATTTCGGCGAAAGTTGAAGTTTGGAAAGTAGAGAGGTTTGACCAATAGTTGAATTTGGTGATAACGGGGTTGGAATGCGATTATGAGAGTTGGAAAAACTCCGTTATGTTATTTGGGACTTGCCTGCAAAATTTGATGTCATTCCGGGTTGGTTCGATAGGTTTCGACACGAGTTTTAGAAGTTGGAAGATTTGAAAGTTCATAGTTCGATTAATGGTGCGATTCATAGTTTCATCATTGTTTGATGTTATTTGAGGCCCCGAGCGAGTCCGTGTTAGGTTATAGAACTTATTGGTATGCTTAATCGGGTTCCCGGGGGGCCCGGGCGTGTTCCGGGCGAGTTTCCAATGTTTTTCATAGTTTTGAGCATGTCTATTTCTGGTGTTGCGCACCTGCGGCACTTTGGAGCGCAGGTGCAGCTCCACTTTTGCATGAGCCTAGCCACTTCTGTGGTCATGAAGGCCTAGGATCTCTCTCACTTCTGCGGATGCTGGCACGCAGATGCGAAGGGCGCTTTTGTGGTCCAACAATCGCACCTACGAAGAATATCGCTTATGCGGCTTCCCCTTTCGCCTCTGCGGCGCCACTGGTGCGACTGTAAATCCGCAGATGTTGTTTCAGGTCAGTTAGCTGAGTTCACAAATGCAGACTCTTTCTCGCAAATGCGGTTCGCTGATGCGGTTGCTTGTCCGCAAATGCGGAAGTCTTGGCAGAATCATTTAAGTCGAGGGTTTGGCCATTTTCTTCGTATTTTGAGTTTTAGACTTCTGTTTTGGGAGCTTCTTTTTGGGTTATCAAGAAAATCGATTGGGTAAGTGTTCTTCACCTAGAATTTAACATATTTCATGATTTTATCTTCATTTTTATCATTTAATTTGTGTTTTGAGTTGAGGAAAATGTTGGTTTTTGAAGAAAGATTTCAAAATGAAAAATCATGATTTGAGGGACAAAATTGTATCAGTATTTGATAATTTTAGTATGGTTGAACTCGTATCGGAATGGGTGTTCGACTTTTGTGAAATTTGTCGGGTTCTGAGGTGCGGGCCCGGTGGTGGACTTTTGGGATCGATTTCTAGATTTTAATAAAGATTGAGACTTTATGATCCGGAATAGTTTCTTATAAGTTTTATTTGTGCTTTGAAGTTATTTTGGTTAGATTTGAGCTGTTCAGAGGTATTTTCACCCGAGAAGTTCATTTTGAGTACCGCTTTGTCTTCTTTGAGGTAAGTATCTTACCTAACCTTGTGTGGGAGAACTACCCCTTAGTATTTAAGTCCTCTATGTTTATTGTGGTCCGCGTACGCGAGGTGACGAGTACGTGCTAAGACTTAATTATGGAAATTGACCTCTTAGAGTTCCTAGGTTCTTGTATTCATTGAATATGCAGTTGTTCTTGTTACAATTACGTTCCTTAATTACTAGTTTCACCTTTACCTGCTTAATTAGAATAAGTTGATTCATGATTCACTCTTACTGTTTACTTGATTCATATGTGCCTTAAATTGAAACTGTTATCTCTTCCATTGCCATGTCATCTTTTCCCTAACTGCTTATCTCTATTTGAAGATTGTAGTTGTTCTTTTTGTAAATGTTCTCCCTTAATTGAGGTTATGGTGATCTTCTAGCTACCTATCTTTATTTGAATAGTTTGTATCTCTCCCGTAAATGTCCAAACTTAAAAGAATTTTAGATATCCTATGCCTTAGTGGGCTCACCCTTATTTGAAATTATTGGACTCGTGTTAGTTTCTTGTTGTTGAACTGTACATTGTGGAACTATTGTTTCATGTTATTTTCTTCCTTGTTGAGCTGATCTTATCATGACTAGTATTCCTTATTGTGGTTATTCCTTGTGAACTAGTTTTTATCTTTCTTGTGATCAAAGGTTCTTGAGTGATTTATTTACCGTACTTTGTATTATTGTCATTGTTGTCGTTGTACTTGTTGTGGTGATGCACGAGGTTTCTTCAATGTGGTTGTGGTTATTTTGATGAACCTATGGGCCGCAACGAGCACCTGGTACCTTACTCAGCCGAGTACCAACATAACATATCTTTTTTATTGTACTTTCGTTGACAAATGGGCCACACGGGCCGTCATGAGCTAACCAGAATAAACATAAGGGAATACTCGATGTAGAAGGACCCAACCTGACATAAAAACTTATACATGTAACATACGGGCCTATAAGGCCAACTTGATAATTTGTAAACTCAAAACATAGGCCGACAGGGCCATAAAAGCATTCGTATTCATGACATATGTCTTCAAGCCTCTAAGAGTACACGCTTAACATAAAGGTCAAGATAGGGCCCCGCCATACTTATGTTTTATACTTCAATACCACACAAGAGGGGGGGGGGATGATTTGTATGGTATCCAATTTTTTAGTGTTGTCTCAATAGAAGAACCTAGTTCTTCTTGGTGTTCCAACTTCTACTGATGCGGAATAATAAATGCAGTAAAGTAAAAACACAGAGATTTTTACGTGGAAATCACCTGGCTCAAAAGGTGAAAAAATCACGACCTACTACTTAGTAGTATTTTCCCCAAAATCTTCACTACAACTCTGAGCCAAACAACATTTACAAAATAAACTCTTTTGTAAACCTAGGACTAACTCTAATCTCTTTGTGGCAAACTAGCCTCTAGCTAATTGCGACAAGCTTCAAGTTAACTCTAACTTGAACAATGTGTACCTATTACAATTGCTTCTAATAATGCTGAAAGATACAATATTAAATCACCTACTACAACCAACTAGAGTCGAAAGACAAATAGATGGAATTGGTTCTTCTAGCTGGTCAGTAGCCTTTGTGTCGCAGAAGGATTCTGCTTGCAAAATAACTTTGGGAATTTTGCTTTCAATTCTTGTTTCACTTCTGCCTTTGTGCGATAAGAATTCAGCAGGAATTCTTCAATATTATATAGCGCCAGTAGTTGAGATGTTCTTGTTTAGTTCTAATGCAACTCTTCCTTGGTAGAAGAGTTTGTGTTAATCTCAACTTCTTCCCTTTGTTACTGTCCTTGCTGAACTCGAACTTTAACCTCTTATAAATTTGCAACCTTTTCGCATTAGGAGACAACCTCTTGGTTCATGGATAATTCACAATCACGTTTATCTCATGTACATAGATGGATCTTGTGCCAATGGAACTGTTCAAGTATGTTTGCACTGATGGACCTGGTTCAACTAGGTAGACATTTGTCAATCTTCAAAACCATGCAGTGACTTGGGTCAACAAATTCCCCCTTTTGAGGATGACAAACTCTGTGCTTAACCCTGTATACACTTCAAACACTTTGTATGGTTTTAAGCTTTTATCATAGAGAGACCAGGTTCATTAGGTTATAAATATCACAACAGTTTGAAATTTGAAAAGCACATTTCTTTCCCCTTTTGGCATCATCGAAAAGTTGCAAAATGATAAACTTACCAGAGTTGGTTAAAAATTACTCATGGCCATTGAGGCAACTGCAGGTGCAAACATGATTTAATCATCAAAAGAAACCAATAAATGTAAGCTATGTAAGAAACTGAGACAAAGTCAATAACTAACAGAAGCAGAATTCATTGATTACTCAGTAATGAAACACCATACACAAAATGAACTAAAAAAGTCATAACCATGAGCAAAACATAAAACAAAACATAGAACAAATCCCGAACTGGGCAATGAGGGGGTTTTGGTGGCTCTGGACATCCTAAGGTTGGGCTGGGGCAGATGAGGTTGGGTTCTTGGATTGAAGGAGAGAAAGCATTTGTTGAAGAACACCTTCATTTTTCTCCTTCTCATTTGCTAGTTCAACTCTGAGAGCATCCCGCTCAACTTCCACCTCATGAAGGCGAGATTTCAATCTAAGGATCTCCGTATCCTTTATCTCTCCTTCCTGCACCAATGACCTGAGTTTGCTATTGACTGGCTGCTTCCAAGATGAACCAGGTTCATCCTTAGGAACATTGACAAGATAATCACATGTCAACAAAGTGTTCTTCCAAAAATAATCCTTAGCATTAGCCATCTCAGCTTTCTTCACAGGAACCTCAAAGTGGGCAAGCACATCCGTTAGAATAAAGCCATAAGGAATATCATGTGCATTGGTTCCATTTACAACTCTTTCCAAGAGCTGAAAGATGAAAGCTGACCAGTTAATCTGCTTACCCCTATACAAGCATTCCATAAGCGTAAAGTCCATATAGCTTGCAGTGTGCCTTCTCTCTTGTCTTGGCAGCATGAATTTGGTCACAAATTCAAAGAACAACTTGTTCTGGGGCTTCATTCCACTTTTGAACACTAGCTTGGGCTCAGGTTACTCCTCATTTTCACAAAATAATCTGGTGATGTTGAGAGCTGAGGCCATTCCATCAAGACGAGGCCATCTTTGACTAGTGTAATCATCGTAGCCCTCATCATGTATATTCACAATCTCTCCCAGTTCTTTTGCATCAAAAGTGATCTGAATTCCTTTGACTGTGGAGGTCACCCTGCCATTCTTGACACTTGCATTGGCCATAAACTCCACCAGTTCGTTCCTTGCCAGCCTTCCCTCAAGGTGAAGAATCATGTTCTTTCACCCTTGTGCATCCAGCGCATCCATCAAAAAGATCATTCCGGATTCTTCCAGATCTTTCACCAACTTTCCCTTAAGAATTGTACGCTTGACAAACAAGGTGAGTTTGTCAGATTGCTCACCAGACATCTCCTCCTCTCCTCCACTCCATTCTTTTTCTTCTTCTTCTTCTTCAACAACCTTTACTTTCTTGACTTTAGACTTGGTCCTTTTTGCTGTGGTTGAGGGTGTGGCAGACACATCAACTGACTTCTTGGAAGAAGCCTTAGCCTTCTTGGGTTTAGGTGTCTCTACCACAACCGGAGCAGGCTGCTCCTCCGGATGGACCAGGTCCATCGTATCATCATCAACAATAACAGCCTCAATAGGCTTTCCTACCTTCGCCTTTCCCTTGGCAGCCTTCTTTTTCTTGCTCTCTCTAAGAGCCCTTTCCAACTCTTCTTCTCTTTATCGAATAACACTTCATGTAGCACGAACTTTTGGGGCAGGAGCATCAACAGATACAGAAGCTTTCCTTTTCTTTGGAGGAACTAGGGTAGTGACTTTCTTGAACTTTTGAGTTCTCTTCTTTTTGGGGTTATAAGACTCCCCAAGCTTCCTCAGCATCTCAACCAGTGTCTCCTCGATAGATGAACCAGGTTCATCTGTTGATTTTTGTAAGCTCTCTAGACCTGCTACTGCTTCCTCAGCTACAATTCCCCCTAAATTTGTGACACCTTCTTCAACAATCTCAGGAACGGGACCACAACTAGCCAAAGTGGTACCGTCCTCCCCATATCCCCTTACAAAACCTCCTTCTCCCTCTCTCTCAAGAATTTTATTTTTCCCCATTTTTCTCTGCCTATCCGGCACTTCAACATCAACAACTGACCCAACCAACACAAACCTGTTTTCAATAGCAGCAGTTTCAGAATCAACTTCAAGATTACGTTGCTCAGAACTGGATGAACCTGGTGCTTCATCCTCATTAGCGGATTTGAAGGTTTCACCTGAAGATTCAGACTCAGGAACCTCGCTGGCTTTAAGAATTTCCTCCAAGAATTTTGCACGAGAGCTAGAAGCCTCTGATTTCCTGGCCAACATTTTCACCCTACGTGCCCTAGGGGCTGGAGTGGGGTTGGGTGTAGGTTCAGGAGTAGGCTCAAGAACTGGAGGGTTTTGGGGGGTTGTAGATCTGGCTGGTGAATGTGAACTGTGCACTGATGGAGAACTTGAACTAGAATCACCATCCTCATAATCGTGGGCGGAGAAGGAAGATGAAACAGGGGGTGGTGAAGACATTGTTATGAATAGTTTTTGGAAGAGAAGAGAGTTGATCAATTTTGGTTTGAGAAGAATGATGAACTTGGTTCGACTTGTTATGTTATTAAGAGGGGGGGGGGGTAATGATTGCCCTTTTATAAGATGTGCCTATGAATTATACAACGGTCAGACTTAGTAATCAAGTGGAAGTCTAAACACTGTAGGGCTGTCATTGATTTGACGGTTAGGAATCCCCTAAATCTAGGCTAATTAAGTAGCGATGGGACTTCTTGGAACGAGTTCATTTTGGGATAAATACAAAGAATTTGAAACTAACCACATATAGATAGAGTCCCGCTCGTGTGTGACTGTAATTAATTCCATAAGTGTATGGAGATGAGCACGTACCTTGTCCGTCAGATGAACTAGCAGCGATGAACCAGGTTCATCATGTTAGAGTATTTAGATATGCCTCAATTTACAAAGATATAAAAACATCATTAGAAACCAGGGAATCATATTAATACATGGAAAGAGAGTATTGCAGTAAAGACATGATACTGAGCAATGATTAGTCTGGTTGATTATCTATGTTAGTGTTTCTAGCCAATTTTGTTTTTCATTTTTCAACTTTTTTTTTTCATTTTTGTTTTTCTAATTAGGTGATATTAATCATCCCTAATTCAAGCCGGTTTCTCTCAAAATGCTCCCTACTTAGTGCTTTAGTAAAGATATCTGCAATTTGCTTGTCAGTAGCACAAAATTCAATTGTGATCATTCCCTTTTCATAGTTATCCCTAAGGAAGTGGTGTCTAACATCTATGTGCTTAGTTATCTTATGATGAAATGGGTTCTTGGTCATACTAATTGCACTAGTGTTATCACAGAAATTAGGAATGCATCCCACATCTATACCAAAGTCCATGAGTTGTTGCTTGATCCATAACAACTGAGCACAGCAAGAGGCTGCAGCCACATACTCAGCCTCAGCAATAGACAAAGCTACTGAATTTTGTTTCTTGGTGGCCCAAGACACGAGGCAAGGGCCCAAAAAGTGAGCCATGCCTGAAGTACTTTTCCTGTCAACCAAGAAACCTGCATAATCAGCATCAGTATATCCTCCAAGGTCGAAATTACTACCTTTAGGATACCAAAGGCACAAATTAGTGGTGCCTTTCAGATATCTTAAAATTCCCTTCATTGCAGTTAGGTGGACTCCTTTGGATTTGCCTGAAACCTAGCACACGGTCCTACACTGAACACAATATCAGGTCTACTGGCAATGAGATATAATAGAGACCCAATCATCCCTCTGTATAGATTCTGATCAACGGATGAACCAGGTTCATCCACATCCAATTTTGTAGCTGTGGCTATGAGGGTGTCTATTTCCTTTGAGTCTTCTATTTTAAATTTCTTGAGAAATTCTTTCACATACTTTTGTTGATGGATCATTGTTCCATTTGAGTTTTGCTTGATTTGCAAGACTAAGAAGAAGTTTAGCGCACCCATCATACTCATATCAAACTTACTCCCCATAAGCATAGCAAATTCCTTACTCAATTTTTCAGAAGTCGCCCCAAATATAATATCATCCACATATATTTGCACAACCAGGAGTTCTTTACCCTTTTCCTTTAAGAACAAAGTGCTATCAATTTTGCCTCGTTTGTACCCATGTTTTAGAAGGTATTTTGATAGCCTCTCATACCATGCTCTAGGTGCTTGTTTGAGACCCTAGAGAGCCTTGTCAATTTTGTATACGTGGTCAGGTGACTCCTTGCTTTCAAAACCTAGAGGCTGTTTGACAAATACATCTTCCTTCAGATAGCCATTGAGAAAGGCACTCTTAACATCCATCTAATGGAGAGTGAATTCCATGTGTGCATCAAATGCTATAAGATGTCTGATTGTCTCCAGTCTTGCCACAGGGGTAAAGGTCTCATCATAGTCAATTCCCTCTTTTTGACTATAACCTTGAACAACAAGTCTAGCCTTGTTTCTTGTAACAGTTCCATCCTCATCGAGCTTGTTCCTGAAGACCCACTTTGTGCCAATCACTAATCTGTCTAGTGGTCTGGGTACTAAGTGCCATACTTGACTTCTTTCAAATTGATTCAGCTCTTCTTGCATGGCATTTACCCAGTCAGCATCCTGTAGGGCTTCACTAATGTGTTTTGGTTCAATCAAGGATAAAAAGGCATCAAACGCACACAGGTTTTTCAAGGAGGATCTTGTTTTGATTCCAGATGTCAAATCTGTTAGGATGTTCTCAAGAGGGTGAGAACTGTGGTATCTGTGTGGTTTGAGCACCAACTGTTCACTTCTAGATAGTTCCATGGTGTCTTGTTGCTGTGGAACAGGATTAGGGCCAGGGTGCACATGTTGAGTTCCCCCTGTCATGTTGTTTGGGGTAGTTGGACCTGGTTCATCACCTGTTCCATATTCCATATTTGCTTCAATGTGTTCACTGCTTCTCACCAGTCCAAGCTCCTCGTCTTCTGGTTTGTGTCACTCAGAAAGAGTGTTAGTTTCATCAAAGACAACATGCACACTCTCTTCTACACACATAGTTCTTTTATTGTACACTTTATAAGCTTTGCTATGTGATTAATATCCCAAGAATACTCCCTCATCACTTCTGGGATCAAACTTATCTAGGGAATATTTTCCATTATTGTGCACAAAGAACTTGCATCCGAAAGCCCTAAGGTGGGATATGTTGGGCTTTTCCCTTTAAGTAATTCATAAGGAGTTTTCTCTACCAGAGGCCTGGTCATGCATCTATTTATTATGTAGCATGCATTGTTTATTGCTTCTGCCTAGAAGCTGTGGGGTAGTTTGCTAGAAAGAAGCATGGTTCTTTCCATGTCTTCAAGAGTTCTATTCGTTCTTTCAACAATCCCATTTTGCTGTGGGGTTCTAGGGCAGAAAAGTTGTGATTGATACCATGTTCATCACAGAACTCATCAAGCTTTGCATTTTCAAATTTAGTACCATGATAATATATTATTGATGCTAGTTGATTTCCTAACTGATTTTGAGTTTTCTTAACAAATGAGGTGAACATATCAAATGCTTCATCCTTAGATGTCAGAAACAAGGTCCAAGTGAACCTTGAATTATCATCAACTAGCACCATTACATATTTCTTACCACCTCTGCTAAGAGTTCTCATAGGACCACATAGGTCCATATGAACCAGTTCCAACGTCCTGGTGGTACTGACCATTTTCTAACTTTTGAAAGACGATCTTACCTGCTTCCCCTTTGCACATGCCTCACAAACTTTGTCTTCCTTGAACATAATGTTAGGAAGCCTTATCACTAAGTCTTTAGAAAGTAGTTTGTTTAGCTGATTTAGACTTGCGTGACCAAGTCCTTTGTGCCACAGGAGGGGATCACTGTCCAACACACTTAAGCAAGTGAGTTCATTTTCAGACAGTGTGGACAAGTCTATGATATATATATTGTTCATTCTCTTTCCCTGCAAAACAATCTTGTCAGTAAGCAGGTTGATCACAAAACATTTTGTGGAAGTGAAAGCGACAAGGTTACCTCTGTCACACAATTGTGACACACTGATCAGGCTATACTTCAAGCCATCTATCAGGTACACATGTTCAATGGAACGTGTGTCATCCTAACCTACCTTCCCAACCCCAATAATTTCACCTTTCTTTCCATTTCCAAAGGAGATATTTCCTCCTTTGAGGCTTTCAAGTGAAAGGAACTGTTCCTTGTTCCCTGTCATATGCTTTGAGCAGCCACTATCCAAATACCAAATTGGGCTGCTTCCTCTCACTTGAACCTACAAAAAGAAATCAGGGGTTAGTTTTAAGAACCCAAACTAGTTTGGGTCCTCTTATATGAGAGAATAGATGAATCAAGCTTTTTCTGGCCCAATTTGGTAGCCAGTTTTTCTTTTTAACAAAACTCTCATTTCTTCGACTGGCCTACTCTTTTGCAGTACACTCAATTTTGTAGTGACCAGTCTTACCACAATGGGTGAAGATTTTATTCTCAGGAAGAGTGAGATACTTTCTTTTGGGATCTCACTTGGGCAATTGACTCCCAAATCCAAGCCCTCTCCGGTTGCTACTATGATTCTCTTGAAGCCATGTCAAGGCATCAAAGGATTTATTCCATTTACTAGTTCGATCTAATTCATGTTTGACTTTGCCAAGTTCTTCTTTAAGTGTTATTATCTGTTCATCCTTGAGATACATCTTATCTTTTAGTTTTCCCATATTTTCTTCTAACATGATATGAGAATGATCAACAACCTTTTTACTAGATCCTAGCTTTAGTTTTAAGTTTTCAGATTTTAGTTCTATCTCAGTTTCAAGTGGATGAACCTGGTTCAACAAGACAATGTTTTTCTTTTCAGATTCACTTACTCTGATTTCCAGGTTCATGCATTTTGCTTTTAGCATCGCACATTATTTAGAAAGTCAATCCTTCTCTTTGGTTGTTTCTTCAAAATCTTCCATGAAATCAAGTAGCAACTCAGAGAGTTTTTCTTTAGATAGGAACTTTATTTTGTTTTTAAGATGGGAGATACTTACCTCTGGTTCTTCATGTGATTCCTCATCAGATTCTCCAATTGCCATGAGCGCCTGATCTTCAGTCTCACCATCTTCTGATTCTTCATCTGAACTTTCCCCCCAAGCAGCAACCATATCTTTTTTTGTCGTTTTCTTGGGTTGGACCAGTTCCTTCTTCATGTTCCTTCTTTCATATCTCTCCGTTTTCCATTCCACTTCCCACTGAGGACAGTTCTTTATAAGGTGGTCAATCTTTCCACACTTGTAGCATCCCTCGTTGGTTTGCGTTTCTGGAGATTTTGCTTTGTTGAAGTTTCCTCCTCTAGAGAGGCCCTTCTTCTTTATGATAAAGTTTCTGAATTCTTTGGTGATCATGGCCATCTCAACTTCCTCCAGATCTGCTCCCTCAGTGATCCTCAGTGCTAGACTCCTCTCCTTCTTTGGAGCATCCATTTTCATTGTTTGCTATCTGAGTTCATAAGCAGTAAGGTTTCCAATTAGCTCGTCCAATCTGAGGGTTGCCATATTTTTGGATTCCTAGATAGCAGTGATTTTACTTTCCCAGGAAATTGGTAAGACCATTGTAAGGATCTTCTCTACCCTGTCCTCTTCAAGAATGACTCTTCCAAGAGACTTAAGTTCATTTATCAAAGTTGTGAACCTTGTGTACATCTCTTGGATTGTCTCTCCTTCTTTCATAGTGAAGTTTTCATACTGAGAGTATAGTAGAGTACCTATTGATCTTTTTACCTAAGGTGTTCCTTCATGGGCTACTTGTAAGGTATCCCAGATTTCTTTGGCAGTGGTGCAACTTTGGATTCTGCTATACTCGTCTGGACCTAGTCTACACACTAGCCACTTTTTTTCCTTTGCATTCTTCTCCCATTTCTTCAGATCCTCAGTAGTGCAGTCAGCTCTAGTCTTTGGTACATCTACACCTTCAGTAGTCTTCTTAATGGTAGCTAGAGGACCATCAGTGACTATGTCCCAAAGTTCATAGTCTTCTCCAATCAGGTGGTCCTTCATCCTGTTCTTCCACCAGGAGTAATGCTGGCCATTGAAGAGTGGTGGCCTTGCAGTTGATTGACCCTCCCAGTTTTCAGGTGGTGCACTCATTTTGATCGTTTCCAAGGTGTTAGCCTTTTCAAGGATAACCTGCTCTGATACTAATTGATGTTTTATACTTCAATACCACACAAGGGGGAGGGTGATTTGTGTGGTATCCAATTTTCGAGTGCTGTCTCAGTAGAAGAACTTGGTTCTTCTTGGTGTTCCAACTTCTACTGATGCGGAATAATAAATGCAGTAAAGTAAAAACACAGAGATTTTTACATGGAAAACACCTGGCTCAAAAGGTGAAAAAACCACGACCTACTACTCAGTAGGATTTTTCCCAAACTCTTCACTACAACTCTGAGCCAAACAACATTTACAAAATAAACTCTTTTGTAAACCTAGGACTAACTCTAATCCCTTTGTGGCAAACTAGCCTCTAGCTAATTGCGACAAGCTTCAAGTTAACTCTAACTTGAACAGTGTGTACCTATTACAATTGCTTCTAATAAAGCTGAAAGATACAATATTAAATCACCTACTACAACCAGCTAGACTCGAAAGACAAACAGATGGAACTGGTTCTTTTAGCTGGTCAGTAGCCTTTGTGTCGCACAAGGATTCTACTTGCAAAATAACTCTAGGAATTTTGCTTTCAATTCTTGTTTCACTTCTGCCTTTGTGCCCATAAGAATTCAGCAAGAATGCTTCAACATTATATAGCGCCAGTAGTTGAGATGTTCTTGTTTAGTTCTAATGCAATTCTTCCTTGGTAGAAGAGTTTGTGTTTATCTCAACTTGTTCCCTTTGTTACTGTCCCTACTGAACTCGAACTCTAACCTCTTATCAATTTGCAACCTTTTCGCATTAGGAGACAACCTCTTCGTTCATGGATAATTCACAATCACGTTTATCTCCTGTACATAGATGGTTCTTGTGCCAATGGAACTGTTCAAGTATGTTTGCCCTGATGAACCTGCTTCAACTGGGTAGACATTTGTCAATCTTCAAAACCATGCAGTTACTTGGGTCAACACATACCAAACAATATGCATCTAAATTATACTGACCAAACAAGCAACTCCAGAGCAAATGGAGCGTCCCAACATCTTCCATTGAGCTGATAGCCTACTTGGAAGACTATCGACATGTCTATCGGGACCTGCGGGCATGAAACAAAGTGTCTCTAGGCAAAAGTGACGCCAATACGAATAATGTACTGAGTATGTAAGGCACATAAATAAGTACATAACAGGCATGAAAGAAATATAGAGTAAATGACTCAACCTGTAAGTTTGGATAACTGTAAATCATTAAATAATTATCAGGCCTCTGAGGGCATCCCATCATATCATCTCGGCCACTGTGGGAAAAATTATCAACGTATACTGGCTGATTAGGTGGTGGTGCGTATATAACGCCGAAATCTTTTCCCATATCCCATATATATATATAACGCCATCTGGTGATGGGTCATTGTACATGTATGAATGAGTGCAATGCATGAGAAAGTACGTCAATAAAATCTTTTTGAGTGTCATAAGACCATTATGACTTTGATGAATATCATGAAGTAAACTTTTTTAACTTACGTGTTTTCTGAGACCCATGAACAGACGATAAAATAATAAGACATATGGAAATTCAAGAACACATGCATCTCTAATACTTCTATGAATAATGCCATTTATGAAAGTTGTGCATTTGCTCGTTTCTTTTGTGTCGTATAGGTCATGCCAAAAGAAAGAAGGGATAGCCTTAACATACCCGAACCGATTCTCTTGACAATTCCTTTACCACACATTGATTACAACAACACGTAACAACAGATCGAAGTATGAAAAAATCCGTATGATATTCTTAAGAAATATTGCACCGAACTCCCTTAGAATCGCAAAATCCCATTCCTCTTACATTACATAGTCTCGTATGATTTTTGTGGAAAACTCACGTTGCTAACATCTCATCTTTTGTGAGTGAGTTTGCTGAATGTTTCTTTGAGCTTTATAGAGATTTAGTAATGAATTAGAGAGGTTTCTTTTTAAATATGAGTGTGGGCCCCACTTAGCAAGAGTTGACCACAAAAATTAATCTAACTTTTCCACCTTGCTTTGCAAATAAAGAGCCATTTGCTTGACTATGTCTTGCTTCCACGTAGGGATTCAAGGCTTATCCAAAAGATTTCAATTAACTATCTCTCAACTTCTTAATTAACTTGGTAATTCCCCATTAGTTCAATAATTAATCAATTACTCACATAATTAAGAATTATCTCAAATTATCTAAAATACTACTATTTTTTAATAAACTTTATACATCATATTATTATGGTCATATGGTACTTTGTGTGACACTAGTCCATAAAAATCAGGTATTATAGCTCGAACCGTATTTTACCCCAAATTGCAAACTTCGACGGAATTTATTTTCTTCGATTTGCTTACCCTCTCACCTTCACGAATTTACTTATCACTTGTTTGAAATAACATAATACTTATAATCCCAAGATAATCTCATTCATGAACTTATGTTGCTTAACTTACGGTGACACTTTAACGTATGAAAAATGCGGTATGTAATATCTCATTTCCGAGCTTTCATCAATTTACTTATGGCGTATTTTTACGTACGAAAATATGGGGTGTAACATATATGTGGGTAACGCATGTGGCGAGACAAGGTGGGAACATTACTATGCACGTGTGGCGAGACAGAGGGCATTTACTTTACTATTGCACATGTGGCGAGACAAGGTGGGTTGTATCAGGGATTGATTTGTCATGACTTTTGTTGGCCTGGGGACATTCTTGTTGTTGATATTTGTGTAGTGTTATGCCGCGCCCCCTTTTTCCTCGTGGATTCTGGTTTTCGACATTTTGGGACAACTCCCTTCCTTTTGGGACGGGGTATGGGATTTGAAGAGTCGCCACCTAACGGATTAAGGTGCGATAGGGAACCTAAAGCAAATGACTCGTGAAACTAGTTTACATCACCAGAGATTGGGTAAGGGCTCGAAATTACCTTGAGGGAAAGGTGTTAGGCACCCATCAAGGTCCACAACGGTGGGTCCTGGCCAAACTCAATTTAAGCGAATGAGTCTTTAAAGGAATGCAAAACAATTTAAAATAGACATATATGGTTTTACAACAGGAATTAAAAGGGGTCTTAGTTTTTTTAACCTATAGGATCATTTTCATGTCATACTCGGTAACCTTCCCCAAATTGAGGTGTAACGCGTAGTATTAGTGCACAAGTCATTATCTCCTTTACTACCCAATTACTACCTTTTCAGTTATTACCTAAGCATTCTAATAGCTTCTAGTGCGTACCTTATGCGTGGACTACCCGACCCTTACCTATGGTCTTGGAGGCGTTTAGGACCTCTATTTAAGGTGGTTCTAAACTCACATATGCTGCTTAAAAATGATAAAACTAGACAAGCAAAAGCCAAGTAGGACTTTCACATAAGAAGCACATATGGGCTCATGTTAACCTCCACAAGTAAGCAGCAAATGCACGCAATTCAAACAGACAATTTTAATGGTTAAGACCCTATATGCAGGATATCTAGATGGGCATAAATAGAATATAACAGTTTTATTAAAGCGAGGCAACGAGTACCTATTAGTTTGCCTTCTGATTTTATTAATACTCTAAATCTGGATACGTTTCAGGCAACAGAAATCACAATTTTTTTTAAAACCCAAGATTTTTAATTATCCTACAGGCTTGCCTAAGTGATAATCGAGAATCCTATAGACATGGTATCTAAATTGTTAATTAGACCATGATTTATAAACCAGTTATTGATTAACATGCAGATTTTATGTTTTAGATCCTATAGGCATGATTTCTAAGTGCTGAACTGATTACAAGTATTATTTGCTATAGGCATGATATCTAAGTGGGCAGAGACGTTAACAGAATGTTATACAAGTTCTATAATTCCAAAAGAAGGTCCTATATACATGATTTCTAATGCACATTGAGATTTGAAAATATGCATAAACATGGATTCTTGATGCAGAGTTGATAAACGACCTATAAGCAGGATTTCTATGATGCAAAGTATGAAACTTCAGATTTCAAACGGTGAGACAAGATCCAATGGGCATGGTTTCTAATGGCATGCACATAAAGAATCACAACAACAACCTATAGGAATGATTTCTACCCGAACCCAACAAATATATATGAAAATCCCTCCCCAGCATTTACTAATAACCCCATATCTGTTTTTATAAGGATTATTACATTATTACAGACCATTATGAATAAATTACACAATGAAAATCATTATACTATAGGGAGCCTTGGCAGACCCAATGTCAACATGGAAGTCAGGCCTTCAAGAAAGTCTGATGTCCACAGGTAGTCCATAATACAAAAAATGGGCTTTTGGTGTGTCAAAGTTTCCAAGAGCCTCAGGGACCCCGTGCAATGCTCACACCAGAACCTTCAAAGCAAACAATTTTTTTAACAAGTTTGGAAGGCCATCCCCAATGTGTCAGATTTCGGAGGAGTCTCATGGACCCTAGATAGTGCTCACACTAGGGGTGGTACGACCCTAGATAGCTAAGAGTAGAAGTTGAAAATAGTATATAAGGGTAAGGGGATAGTTTTGGAAAAACAGTTTTATTTTCATAAGTGAATAGAAACAAGTTACAAAATTATAAACAGAACAGAACCATATTTCAGTAGATTGGTTCAGATATAGATACCAGTAATTAAACAATCACAATAAAATAGTAACTTGATTCATAGACAGAACTGACCACACACATTCATAGTTCCTAAAAAAATTCTGAACAGGGACCAGATAATTGAATGAAAATGAAGTTTCACATTGCTGGAGTTAATTTGATTTATTGGTTATCACTAGGTGGAATCATGCAGACATGTATTAAGCACAGGAAAACATGCTAAAATTAAAATGACTAGCCAAACAACCATACATAACAGGGTGGGGTAGTAGGAATTAAACATGCTATTTTCAGAAATAAGTAAACAAGTGTCATGGGCTAAACAGAGACATGCTAGGGTAGACTAACTATACTAACACATAGAACATGACAGGTTAACAGGAGTTTAGGCATGCTAGTAAAGAGACCAATAAACATAAACATAGGTCAAACAGAGGCATGTTGGAATTTGAAGCACTAACCACACAACCATGTGGAACAAAGAGGTAACAAAGATTAAAGCATACTAGTTAAAAAAATAAACGGGAATCATATAATAAACATGACATATCTAGGTTCGAAGTAAGCTAATCATATAAGTCACAGAGAATAAGAACTGAGGCATAGTAGTTGAGAAGGAGATGGCTAGGAAACACATATCAAAGCAGAAGCATGTTGATGTCTATAGTAGACTAACTACATAGCATATAGAAGAGAACATGATAACAGAAATTGAGGAACACCAGTTAAGAGATAGCAGACAGGAAGGTGAAGGCAAGTGGAATCCAAGAGTCTAGCCTTGGCTTTCAGCCGACTAGATAATGCAACAAATAGAAGTAACAGAAAGAACTACAGTTGTGAGTGTGTGAGTAAGAGTTTATGTGTGTGTAGGTGTTTTTCTGTATCTTTCTATGTGTTTTAAAAAATCAGAATGGTGAGGTTTATATAGCATTCGACAGAGTAGACAAATGAGGTAAGAAAAATTAATGGTACACAAATAAAGCATGCAAATCAATCAACCGATTAGTTAGGGCTAAACCCAATCAATTAATAAAACAGAATCTAGAAAATATCACTTAAATAGGTAGAATCAATTAACAACCAAGTTTGAGATTTAATAAGGTAAACAAAAAAATCAGAGACCATTTATGGGTCGGTTAAAACAATCAGAACCCAAAAATCAGGCTAGTAACATAATTAAGAAAAGTAGTACCAATTATGAGTCACAAATAAGGAAAAAATAAGTAAAAATTGCAGAGAAATACCAATTTCAACAGAAAATATAATTTCGAACCCTAATTAGGCAAATCAAAATTAATTAATCCCTTTTAATTGACAGAGCCAAAGAATAACGGGCAAATATTAGAACAAACTGTGGAATGATTAGAAATCCTAGGGATTAGAACATAGATATGAAAACCAGTCGAGCAAACAAAGAGAACGGAGTTAAAACACTGAAACACTTTAGAAATTTTATGAAGAAACGTAAAGAGATGAAACCTAGTTTTAGAGAAAAACTAAAATCAGTTAATAATAAGAAAAACAGAAGATCTTTAAAGAGAAATATCAGATAAAATCAAAATCATCTAAGATCTATAGAGATCTGAACAGACTCGAGTATAAAGTGACTAGGGTTTTAAAAATGGACAGAGGTGAGAAAAATCCGGGTTGGAACTAGAGATTTAAAGCCATAAACATGAAGATAACAATACTCATAAACATAGAGATGAACACAGGCATGTTCATCGAGAAAATGAAGAGTTTGGACCGAGTCTGTTCGAATCTCCTTGAGATTCCATCAAACAACAAAGAAATCGAACAACCAATAGAGATAGGAGGCCGGATGAGGCTTAAGATCGAAAGGAAACCCCATGGATTAAAGGGATTCAGGTGACGACGGGCTAGGCTTAGGGAGAGTTTGAGAGAGAATGGAGGGGGAACGGGAATCAGTGGTGGAAAGTTAGGAGAAAATGATTAGGGTTACGGTGTTAGGGGTTAATTAAAAAAGTAAAAGGATCCTGGACCGTTGATCTTTTGAGATCAACGGCCAGGATTCCATCCGGGTTGGGGCGGGTCATAGGAAATTGGGTTATGGGTTATGGATCGGGGTTATTGGGTTATGATTTAATTGGGCTGGGGGAATAATTTTGGCTAAGAACCGAAATTAAAAGTGGCTATTTGTTAAATACCCTATTAATTTGATAAATAATTCGAAAAAATAGCTAATAAATGATAAAATTGTTATTTATGCATAAAAATGATTTATGATAATTACTTAATACTATAAAAGTATAAAAGATAATTTTCTTGTGAAATAAGGTAATCATGCATATATGAGCTATTATTGCAATGTTATTGTAATTATAACCTAAACTGTAAATAGGACTATTCATGAAATAATTAAAGTTTAGTCTAAATATTAATGATAAAATTAAGCAATAATATTATTATAAAACCATTTGCGATGCAATTAGTAAATATTTATATAATAAAAATACTGAGATAAATTAATTAAAAATCCTTAAAAAATGCAAAAACTGTGGAAAAATATTAATTGATGCTCATGCATTGGTTTGAAGATATATATGCATTTTGAAAATAATATAGGGAAAAATTGGGTATCAACATGTTACACTTATCTGTGTGAGCTTTACCTTGTGAAAGTTGTGAGGAAACATTCTACGTGATGTCCGTTCCTTTTTCTTATGCTTATTAGTTGGTTGAACTATGTTAGGACACTTTCACAAGCATACACATAATTAAACACTCTTATTGGTTAAGGGGTCTCCCTGGTATTGTTGAGTATAGATGCGTACCCTGGTTTATTTTCCTTGTATGTGAAAATGATTCTATTTGACACGTGAGTCGTCTGTGCAGTTATTAGTTGAGATGAGGGAACAAGGTGCCTAAATTTAGGGTTCAGGTATTGGGACCCGTGAGTTTTGATTAGTCCGATGTTCGGTACCTCGTGGAGTTTATTGACTAAAGCCTAATGTGATAATGGTCGTTGTTGTTGAGTTATTACTTGTCTTTTCTGTATCTGTGATTTCTGATATTTGATTTGTTTTCCATTCATTCTCCTGTGTCATTATTTGGGTAATTCCGTTGAAACTTATTATCTTCCTTTCTTATTGCAGTTACTGTATTGTTAGCCATATCGCGTAGTCTTCATGTAGATATTATACTATGCTATTCATATACTTATACTCGCTCAGGTTGTTTAGTCCAATAGGTGTCTTGACTGTTCCTCGTCATTCTCCACTGAGGTTAGTCTTGATACTTGCTGGGTACCGCTGTAGTGTACTCATACTATACTTCTGCACATTTTTGTGCAGATCGAAGTATTATGTAACTGATTGATCATTAGCTAGCAGCGGGGGTTGCTGTGTGGAGACTTAAAGTAAACCTGCCGCTGCGTTTGCAGGTTTCAGAGTCACCTTCCTATTTTGTATTTCTCACTGTTTTTACTTATTTCCAAACAGTTGTATTTAGAAGTTGTAGCAAACTCTGTAGAGCTTATGACTTGTACTACCGTTTTTGGGGAAATTATAAAATGTATAGAGAATTTCATTTTAGAAATAATTAAATGTTATTTGTTATTGTTGTTATTTCGTAAACGTTAGGCTTACCTAGTCCTTAAGACTAGATGCCATCACGATACATAACAGAGTGGAAATTGGGATGTGACTCCGACCCCGATATAAAATATTCTACTACCGAATACGCCCCTAAGTCCAAAATCACCTAACGGAGCTAACAGTACCGGCAGAACTCCATTCCGGAGTAGTCTTCACATAGTTCCAACTACGGTCCAAATCCTAAGGCTTAAGCTCCCGTTTAGCGACTAAGTGTCTCAAAACACTCCAAAAACCAAAACGAAACCTTCCGACAAGTCACAATATCAGAAATAGATACGAAGAAAATAGTTAATATGGAATCGGGGCTAAAACTCTCAAAACGATCGTCCGGGTCATTGCATGTTCATGGGTGATTGATCGTTTCAACTTATGGGTGGTTTTGAACATCACGTTGTTGATCGATGCGTCGTCGCCTCCTCTAATGATCATTTGGATGGCGTGGGCTAGGGAGGGTGGCTTCGGTGGGCCTTGATGTTGTTCGCATCCTCGAGCGAAGTTTTTCTTTCCTCGGCCGCTCATCGGTTCTCTCAAATGCCCTTGGTAGATCATGTTCACGACCTCTTGCCTTAAAGCAATGTAGTCTATAGTCTTGTGACCTCGTTACTGGTAGAATTCACATAGGGCATTCGATTTTTTTGGAGTTTGGGTCGGACTTTATCTTTTGTGGCCATTTCACATTTGGGTCGAGCTTCTCCAGGGTGTAGACTATTTCTTAGGGAGAAACACAGAAAGTTTGAGAAAATAACAACAGAGGTATACCTTTTTCGTTTCGGTGAGTCCCTGTCTGTGGCCTTGACGGACCGTCTCCATGATTGGGGGGGGGGGGGGGGGGGTCGTATGACGACATTTCTGACATATAACTGGTGTTTTTCACGGTTGGGGCGCGGACCTGTATGGTCCCTTCTGTTATCGTTTCTTCGGTTTTTCCTCGACTTTATTTGGACTGAGCTCAACCGTTGGGTTGGTCCATTGAGGTCATCTTGTCAGCTCTTACCTCGGCACGATAGGCATTATGTATCTCGTCCCAAGTGGTAAGGGGTGGTATTTCACGAGTCGGCTTAACAATTTTCTGGTCGCCCGTGAACCGCTCCTATTTAGCCCATTTTGGAAAGCTGGTAGCGTCATTCCCTCCGATACATATGGAAGAGTCATTCTCACACGGTTGAATTGGGCGAGGAGTTCTCTAAGTCCTTCATCGGGTGACTGTTTAATGGCGAATATGTTGTTTACCCTTTCCTCGGCTTTCTTAGTCCCGACATGGGAGGCGATAAACCTGTCGGCCATTTCCTCAAATGTTTCTATAGATCGCGCAGGTAATTGTGAGTACCATATCAGCGCTCCCCCGGTTAGGGTTTCACCAAACGTTTTCAGCTATATGGACAACACTTGTTCTTTGGCGAGGTCGTTGCCTTTCACTACAGTGACATAGTGGGTCACATGATCCTCAGGTTCCGTCGTACGGTCATATATCTTCAAGTATGGCGGCATTTTTTATGTTTTTTGATATGGCATATGGTGCAGCCTCGTCACTGTACGGTTGCTCCACGAACCGGCTGGTGTCCCGTTTTGGCAAAAGCTTAGGAGCGCTCGGTATTTTGTCCACCCTTTCTTGGTGTTCTTTTATTTGGTTGCGAAGCATTTTGCTCTCTTTCTCCATCTCCTCCATCTTCCTCAAAATGATTGTGAGGGTGTCATTACCTACATCATTAACATGGTGAGTGATACCTGTTACGGGAGTAGGGTTTTGCTGCTCATCTACCGTTGGTGAGACACAACCTATCACGTCTTCCATGCCCGTCCTTGGGGCGGGTTTATTGAATATACTTGTCAGCGTGCTTGTTAACCACGCTTCCAATAGCTTTTTCAATGCTGGTGGTGCCTCTTCCGTTGTGGACGTAGAGGCCCCCATACCATGTGAAGTCGTAACGCTTCCATGAGGGATGGGAGAACCACTCCGTCTAGGGAAAACGTTTGGTGTCACGTTCTCTTCGTCTGTCCCAATGACCTCATTGATGGTGTCTAGGAGGTTGGAAGTAAGGCCGGCCACTTCTTTCATTCTTTCCCCTGCATTACATTCCATGTTAGCTTATGCACGAAAGAATATACAATATTTGTGTTGTATTGTTTGTTCTTTTTAGATCAAGAAGAAACTAAAACTTTGACTAGGAAATCCCCATAGACGGTGCCAAATTGTTTGACAAAAAATATATTAATCCTTGGTTAAACTAATTAATGAGTTATTGTCACGACCCGATTTACTTTCCGGATGGTATCGTGACGGCACTTAATCTCTACGACTATGTAAGCCTAAATTTGCGGAAAAATATAGACAATAAAATAAAGACAGAAGGAAAAACACAAGTAGACATAACATAGCCACTCGTCATGTACAAATATAGCTTCCCAGAACCCGGAATGTCATATTTATTCACAAGCTATGTACCCAAAATAGATCTATACAACGAAGAAACAGAAATACATAAGATGTCTCTGCCTAAAACTAGAATAGAAGGGGACTCGTAGGATTCTGCGGACGTGGCAGAATTACCTTGTGGTCTCCTCGAAGAAGCTGCACGACCCCTAGCCATGGAACTGAGTACTAGTACCTGGATCTGCACACGAAAAACATGTGCATGAAAGAGCATGAGTACATCACAATTGGTACCTAGTAAGTGCCAAGCCTAAAACCAGTCAGGTAGTGACGAGGTCAGGTTAAGGCTCTACTGGATTTTATAAGTAAAACAGTTTAAAATTGTACAGAAGGACATAAATTCTAAGGTAAGCAGTAAAGATGAACAATCTGGAAATAAAGCAGCAATAGACCTTGGCTCAGCATAACATATCACACAGTGGAATCTTCCGGGATACGTCCCGTAGTTCCAAATGTAAAGATGCAGTACAGGGGGAAAGCTCCTGGAGTACGTTCGTAGTCCCAATTTAAATATGCAGTGCAGGGGAAAAGCTCCCGGAATACGTCCGTAGTCTCAATTTAAATATGCAATACAAAGGAAAAGCTCCCGGAATACGTCCGTATTCCAAATTTAAATATGCAATGCGAATGAATGTTGGGTAAGGTTTATTTAAAAAGTTCAGGAAAATTCACAGGCAAGAAAAGGATAAGACTAACTAACATGGTACATGTAGTATCAATTAGGGAATTTAGGTAAAACAGGTAGACATGCTTCTTCCTAATATAAACTTCCCAATTAGCACATTAACCAGTAAATATGAGTGAAATGATTTATGGTATGGAAATAAAAATGGTATTTTAGCAACAATGGCCCGTATACGTACTTGTCACCTCACGTACACGGCGCCCATACAACAAATAGTATCAAAACAACCTAAGGGGAAGTCTCCAACACAGAGTTAGGCAAGCCATTTACCTTGGCTGCTTTACTCAACTCGAAACCGCGTTCTTGCCACGAGTACCCGACTCCGAATGGCCCAAATCTATTCAATTCAATTTCATAATGTAAATATCACTTTTAGAAATATATCTAGCTAATTAGTTCAAGGCTAATACGCGAAATTAGGAAAATTGCCCAAAACCTCCCCCGGGCCAACGTCTCGGAATTAGGTAAAAATTACAAATTCCGAACATCCATTCCCTCATGAGTCTAGCCATACAAGAATTACTCGAATCAGATCCCAAAATATCGATCAAAACTCACAAACTTGTCCTAAAAACTTTATCCAAAATTTCCCCAATTTTCCACCAAAATTTTGAAATTAAAGGATGAATTTAAGTGTATAATCATGGAAATTAGTCTAAACCGAGTAGGAATTACTTACCCAAGTTGCCCAGGTGAAAATCTCTCCAAACATCGCACTTTCCCGAGCTCTCAAGTTCAAATTATGAGTTATGGCTCAATCCCTCAAATTTTTGTCTTAACAGCACAGTGATCCCGCACCTGCGGAAAATACATCGCAGGTGCGAAAACTTACTAAATGAGCTGGAGCCGCACCTGCGGAACCCATACTGCACCTGCGAACCTAGCTGACCTTGGCCAAAACCGCACCTGCGGCTCCCCTTCCGCAGATGCAAAACACCAAAACCAGCAATGCTTCAGCTGGTTTTCTAAGTCCAAATTCACCACGTTGAGCATCCGGAACATCCTCGAGGGCCCCGGAGCCTCAACCAAACTTACCAACCAGTCCTAATACCTTATTCAAACTCAGTCGAGCCTTCAAAACACATCACATAACATCAAAATCACAAATTATACATGGATTCAAGCCTAAGAACTTATGAAATTTCCAAAATCCACAACCGATGCCGAAACACGTTAAATATAGTCCGAATGACCTCATATTTTACACAAAGGTCATAAATTCCACTACGGACGTACATCCACTCCCAGAATTCCATTCCAAGCACGATATCAAAATTTTACCTATCGGCCGAAATCGCCGAAATTCTAACTTTCGCCAATTCAAGCCTAAATCTACTACAGACCTCGAAAACTTATTCTGGACACGCTCCTATCCCCGAAATAACTTAACTAAGCTAATGGAGTCAACAGAATTCCATTCTGGACCCGTCGTCACACAGCTCCAACTACAGTTCGATTTCTCAAGCTTAAACTCACATATAGGGACTGTGTATCAAAACACTATCCGAAATTCACAACTAATCATTCCGGCAAGTCCCATAAGCAGATACAAATGCGGGGAAAGCAGTTATTAGGGGACCGGGCGCTAACACTCAAAACGACCTCGAACGAGTATAGAGACATACCTGAAGCTATGAAAAGATGAGGGTACTGACTGCGCATATCCTGCTCGGTCTCCCAAGTTGCCTCCTCGACCTGCTGACCCCTCCACTGAACCTTTACTGATGCAATATTCTTTGATCTGAGTTTTATGACATGTCTATCCAATATAGCTACTGGCTCCTCAACATATGATAAAATCCTTGTCCAACTGGATTGAACTGAAATCCAAAACATGAGTCGGGTCACCGTGATACTTCCGGAACATAGAGACGTGGAATACCGGATGAACTCCTGCTAGGTTAGGAGGCAAGGCTAGCTCATAATCAATTTCACCAGCACACCGCAACACCTCAAAAGGACCCATAAATCTCGGAATCGGCTTACCCTTCTTTCCGAACCTCATGACGCCCTTCATAGGGGATACCCGAAGCAAAACCCGATCACCAGCCATAAATGCCAAATCACGAACCTTCCGGTCCGCATAACTCTTCTGCCTAGACTGAGCTGTCTGAAGTCTTTCCTGAATCACCTTCACCTTGTCCAAGGTATCCTGGACCAAATCTGTACCCAACAATAGGGCCTCGCCCCGCTCAAACCATCCCACTGGAGACCGGCACCGTGTACCATATAAAGCCTCATACGACGCCATCTGAATACTAGACTGGTAGCTGTTATTATAAACAAACTCTGCAAGTGGCAAGTATCTGTCCCATGATCCTCCAAAATCCATCACATAGACATGGATCATATCCTCAAGAATCTGAATCGTGCGCTCGGACTGCACGTCCGTCTGAGGGTGAAAGGCTGTACTCAACTCTAAACTGGTGCCTAGCTCCTGTTGAACGACTCTCCAGAACCGTGAAGTGAATTGTGTACCTCTCTTTGAAATGATAGATACTGGAATACCGTGGAGGCAAACAATCTCCCTGATATAAATCTCCACCAACCTCTTGGAGGAATATGTAGTCAACACTGGAATGAAATGGGATGAATTGGTCAGCCGATCCACGATCACCCAAATAGCATCGAACTTTCTCAAAGACCGAGGAAGTCAAACAACAAAGTCCATGGTGATCCGCTCCCACTTCCACTCTGGAAGCTCAATCTGCTGAAGTAGCACTCTTGGTCTCTAATGCTCATATTAGACTTGCTGACAATTGAGAAACTTGGCCACAAACTCCACTATATCCTTTTTTATCCTTCTCCACCAATAGTGCTATCTCAAATCCTGGTACATCTTCGCGGTTCCCGAATGAATGGAATACCGCGAGCTATGGGCCTCCTCAAGAATCAACTCCCGAAGCCATACACATTGTGCACACAGATCCGACCCTGCATCCTCATCACACAGTCATCTCCTATAGTCACATCCCTGGCATCACCTCACCGAACCCTATCCTGAAGAACCAAAAGGTGGGGATCATCATACTGGCGCTCTCGAATGTGATCATAAAGAGAAGATCGAGCAACCACACAAGCTAATAACCGACAAGGCTCTGAAAGATTCAATCTCACGAACTGACTGGCTAAGGACTGAACATCTAAGGCTAAGGGCCTCTCAACTGCAGGAAGATATGCGAAACTCCCCAAACTCTCCGCCCGGCGACTCAGGGCGTCGGCCACCACATTGGCCTTCCCCAGGTGGTATGATATGGTGATGTCACAGTCCTTTAGTAACTCCAACCATCTCCGTTGGCGTAAATTGAGGTCCTTCTTCCTGAATAAGTGCTGCAAACTCCGGTGATCCATGAAAATCTCACATGGAACGCCGTATAAATAATGACGCCATATCTTCAGGGCGTGAACAATCGCTGCCAACTCGATATCATGAACTGGATAGTTCTTCTCATGTACCTTCAACTGTCTGGACGCGTAGGAAATCACCCTACCGTCCTGCATCAACACCGCCCCAAGGACAATCCACGAAGCATCATAATAGACTGTATAGGACCCTTCACCCGTAGGCAATACCAACACTGGAGTTGTCGTCAAGGTTGTCTTGAGCTTCTGAAAGCTCTCCTCACACTCCTCAGTCCACTTGAACGGAGCACCCTTCTGGGTCAGTCTGGTCATAGGTGCTGCAATAGATGAAAATCCCTCTACGAAACGACTATAGTACCCAGCCAAACCAAGGAAACAACGGATCTCAGTAGCTGAAGACGGTCTAGGCCAACTCTGCACCGCCTCCACCTTCTTCAGATCTGCCTTGATCCCATCACAAGACACCACATGGACTAAGAATGCCACATAATCAAGCCAAAATTCACACTTAGAAAATTTTGCATACAATTTCTTCTCCCTCAAATTCTGGAGCACGATCCTTAAATGCTGCTCATGATACTCCTGGGACCGAGAATATACTAAGATGTTGTCAATGAACACAATGAAGAAATAATCAAGATAAGGCTAGAACACATTGTGCATCAAATTCATAAAGGCTGCTGGGGCATTGGTCAGCCCAAATGACATGACAAGAAACTCATAGTGGCCATATCTGGTCCTGAAAGCAGTCTTCGGGATATCTGGCTCCCGAATCTTCAATTGATGATAGCCAGAACGCAAGTCAATCTTGGAAAACACCTTGGCACCCTGTAACTGGTCAAATAAATTATCAATGTGAGGCAATGGATACCTGTTCTTCACTGTGACCTTGTTCAACTACCGATAATCAATACATATACGCATTGAACCATCCTTTTTCTTCACAAATAATATCGGAGCACCCCAAGGTGATACACTGGGCCTGATGAAACCCTTATCAAGCAACTCCTGCAACTGCTCCTTCAACTCAGGTGGAGCCATGCGATAGGGATGAATGGAAATGGGCTGAGTGCCCGGCAACAAATTAATGCCGAAATCAATATTTCTGTCGGGCGGCATACCCGGAAGATCAGCTGGGAACACATCAGGAAAGTCCCTCACAACTGGAACTGGCTCAACTGTAGGGGTATCGACACTAACATCTCTCACATAGTCTATGTAAGCATCACACCCCTTCTCAACCATCCGCTGAGCCTTAAGGAAAGAAATGACTCTGTGGGGAGTATACTCTAAGGTACCTCTCCACTCTAATCTCGGTAAATCTAGCATAGCCAGCGTCACGGTCTTGGCGTGACAATCAAGAATAACATAGTGGGGCGACAACCAGTCCATGACAAAGATAACATCGAAATCTACCATACTGAGTAATAATAAATCAGCCCTGGTCTCAAAACCACTGATAACAATCAAACACGACCGATATACGCGGTCTACAACAAGGGAATCTTCCACAGGAGCAGAAACATAAACTGGGGAGCTCAAAGAACCCCGACCTATCCCCAAATGTGAAGTAAAATAAGAAGACATATATGAATACGTAGAGCATGGGTCCAATAATACTGATGCATCCCTATGACAAACAGGGACAATACCTGTGATGACTGAATATGAAGCTACAGCCTCTGAACGGGCTGGAAAAGCATAGTACCTGGAATGGCCTCCCCCTCTAGGGCGGCCTCGACCTCCACCTCGAGCTGTCTGAACAGGTGGGGTAGCTGCTGGGGATGGAAGTATAGCTGGAGGACCCAGTGGAGCATGTTGGCCTGATTAGTCTGAGATGATGCATCCCTCCTAGATCTGGGGCAATCTCTGATCACGTGGCGAGGGTCACCACACCAAAAACAACCCCTCGGAGGACGTGGCAGCTGATCATGACTCTGAACTGGCCTGCTGAACCGGCCGGTGATAGCACCTCGAGCAGGAGGCACACTAGATACCGGTGGTGCATAATAAGGCTGGTGAGGTCTAAGAGGATCTGAACTACCGCTGGCTACTGGAAGAGCTGAATGAACAGGGAGACTTACAAAACCTCTAACATAACGTGCTGTTGGTGCACGAACTCCCGAGTACTGTCCAATCTCTCAAGACCTGTTGTCCTCTCTCTCCTCTATGTCTCGGCCTAACATGCTCTTAATCCTCCAGGCAATACTCACTACCTACTAGTAAGTGATATCTGTCTCCAACTCTCTGGCCATACTGGTCCGAATACTGGGGTGGAGTCCCTCAATGAAGCGTCGAGCCCTCTCTCTGATCGTGGCAACCAAGGTCGGTGCATGACGAGCAGAGTCATTGAAACAGACTACATACTCTGACACAATCATAGTACCCTGGCGTAACTTCTCAAACTCCGCACGCCAAGCATCCCAGAGGCTATGAGGGACAAACTCAAGCAAAAACATCTCTGAGAACTGAGCCCAAGTAAGTGAAGCTTCCTCCTCCGGACTACTCAACTCATAGGCACGACACCACTGATAAGCCGCTCCCCTCAGCTGGAAAGTGGTGAAAGAAACCTCACTTGTTTCCAAAATACCCATAGTGCGGAGAATTCGATGACACTCCTCAAGAGAACCCAGAGCGTAATCTGAAGCTAGTCCACTGAAATCAGGTGGGTGGTACTTCTTGTACCTCTCAAGTCTGAGCTCTTCTGCCTCAGAAGCAGCTACCCTAGTATCATGCTGAGCTGGAGCCGTTGGGGGCATAAAAATATACTCTGGGACCTGCCCAATACGGACCCTCTACTCAGGAGTACGGGCCGGAGTCTGTGCCCCTCCCCCGACCTGAGATGTGGCTAGAGCTATCGGGAGTAGTCCCGCCTGAGACAGAGTGCTGAAGGCGCTCATGAACTGAGCCAAAGCCTCCTAGAGGGCTGGAGTAATAGTAGAGACCTCCTGGGCCCCTCGAGCTGTAGCTGATGGGGGATCCTCTGTCGCTTCTCTCGCCGGTGCTTGATCTGCACCGCGTGCTCGTCCTCCACCCCTGCCCCTGCCTCTGGCGGCTCTGGCTGGGGGCTTGGGTGCCTGATCGTCAGTACGTCTGGTACGGGTCCTCACCATATGTGGGCAATAGTAGAATAGAGTTTTAGAATTTTGATGACAGTAACTAGCACGACAAGGAATTCCAAAGAATATGATTGTTCTTAACAATTACATAGCCTCTCGAAGATAGATGCGAACGTCTCCGCACCGATTCGCGAGACTCTAATAAATCGGCTTGTGACTTGTGACTCCTATGAACCTAGACGCTTTGATACCAACTTGTCACGACCTGATTTACCCTCTGGATTGTATCATGACGGCACCTAGTCTCTACGACTAGGCAAGCCTAAATATGCGAAAAACTACAGACAATAAAATAAAGACAGAAGGAAAAACACAAGTAGACATAACATAGCCGCTCGACATGTACAAATATAGCTTCCCATAACCCAGAATATCACATTTAGTCACAAGCTCTGTACCAAAATAGCTCTATACAATGAAGAACAGAAATACATAAGATGTCTCTGCCTAAAAATAGAATAGAAGGGGACTCGTAGGATTCGGCGGACGGGATAGAATTTCCTTGCGGTCTCCTCGAAGCAGCTACACGACCCCTAGCCACGGAACTGAGTACTGGTACCTGGATCTGCGCACGAAAAATATGTGCAGGAAAGGGCATGAGTACACCATAATTGATACCCAGTAAGTGTCAAGCCTAACCTCAGTCAGGTAATGACGAGGTCAGGTTAAGGCTCTACTGGATTTTATACGTAAAACAGTTTAAAATAATACAAAAGGACATAAATTCTAAGGTAAGCAGTAAAGATGAATAATATGGAAATAAAGCAGCAACAGAGTGCCCTTGGCTAAGCATAACGTATCACACAGTGGAATCTCCCAGGATACATCCTGTAGTTCCAAATGTAAAGATGCAGTACAGGGGGAAAGCTCCTAGAATACGTATGTAGTCCCAATTTAAATATGCAGTACAGGGGGAAAGCTCACGTAATACGTCTGTAGTCCCAATTTAAATATGCAGTATAGGGAGAAATCTTTCGGAATACGTATGTAGTCCCAATTTAAATATGCAGTATAGAGGGACTCCCGGAATACGTCTGTATTCCCAATTTAAATATGCAATGCGAATGAATGACGGGTAAGGTTTATTTAAACAGTTCAGGAAAAGTCACAGGAAAGAAAAGGATAAGACTAACTAACATGGTACACGTAGTATAAATTAGGGAATTTAGGTAAAACATGTAGACATGCTTCTTCCTAATATAAACTTCACAATTAGCACATTAACAAGTAAATATGAGTTAAAATATTTATCGCATGGAAAGAAAAATGGGATTTTAGCAACAATGGCCTGTATACGTACTCGTCACCTCACGTAACGGCGCCCATACAACAAATAATATCAAAACAACCTAAGGGGAAGTTCCCAACACAGAGTTACGGAATCCATTTACCTCGACTACTCTACTCAACCTGAAACCGCGTTCTTTCCACGAGTACTCAACTCCGAATGGCCCAAATATATTCAATTCAATTGCATAATGTAAATATAACTTTTAGAAATCAATCTAGCTAATTAGTTCGAGGCTACTACGCGAAATTAGGAAAATTGCCCAAAAGGTCCCCCGGGCCCACGCCTCAGAATCGGGTAGAAATTACAAATTCCGAACACCCATTCTCTCACAAGTCTAACCATACAAGAATTACTCTTATCGGATACACAAATCTTGATCAAAACTCACAAACTTGGCCTAAGAACTTTATCCAAATGTTTCCCAATTTTCCACCAAAATTTCGAAATTAAAGGATGGACTTAAGTGTGTAATCATGGAAATTAGTCTAAACCGAGCATGAATTACTTACCCAAGTTGCCCAGGTGAAAATCTCTCCAAAAATCGCACTTTCCCGAGCTCTCAAGTTCAAGTTATGAGTTATGGCTTAAACCCTCGAATTTTGGTCTTAACATCACAGTGATCCCGCACCTGCGACCTTTTGGGCCGCACCTGTGGTCCTGCACCAGCGGAAAATACATCGCAAGTGCGAAAACTTACTAAATGATCTGGGTCACACATGCGGTCACTGGGCCGCATCTGCGGTGCCGCACCTGCGGAACCCAGACCGCACCTGCAAACCTGGCTGACCTTGGCCAAAACCGCACCTGCGAAGCCCATAACCGCACCTGCGGCTCCCCTTCCGCAGGTGCGAAACACCAGAACCAACATTGGTTCAGCTGGTTTTCTAAGTCCAAATTCACCCCGTTGAGTATCCGAAACATCCCTGAGGGCCCCGAGACCTCAACCAAACTTACCAACCAGTCCTAATACCTTATCCAAACTTAGTCCTTCCTTCAAAATACATCACATAACATCAAATCACCCATTATACTTGGATTCAAGCCTAAGAACTTATGAAATTTCAAAAATTCACAACTGATGCCGAAACATGTCAAATCTAGTCCGAATGACCTCAAATTTTACCCACAGGTCATATATGACACTACGGACCTAGAGCCACTCCCGGAATTCCATTCCTAGTCGGATATCAAAATTTCACCTATCGTCCGAAATTTCCAAAATTCTAACTTTCGCCAATTCAAGCCTAAATCAACTACAGACCTCGAAAACACATTGCAGACACGCTCCTAACCTCGAAAATACCTAACGGAGCTAACGGAGTCGACGAAATTCCATTTCGGACCCTTCTTCACACAGTTCCAACTATGGTCTGATTTCTCAAGCTTAAACTCACATATAGGGACTATGTATCCAAAAACTCTTCGAAATTCACAACTAATCATTCCGGAATGTCCCACAAGCAGATACGAACGTGGGAAAAGCAGTTATTAGGGGACTGGGGCGCTAACTCTCAAAATGACCGACCGGGTCATTACAGTTATTAAGGTGGATCATCCTAGTTAGAGCTAATAACTCTAGATCAGAGACAAACAACAAAATAACAGTATATTTAGATAAAGATGCGGATAATAAATGTGATCAGATGTATTAATATGTAAAGGGTGCAAGCAATAAATAATATTAAATGGCAACAAATATAAATAGAGGGGAAGATTCACCTAATATTAGAGAGGGTGGATGATTCCTTCCTCTGACAATGATGAATGACACGAGTAAGATAGAATATTATGCACTTTCTTGGATCTGATGGAAATGACAATAGAATAGTTCACAAAAAGGTTGAATCTTTGTGAAAAGTAGTTCTTTGTATTTTCTTTGAAAGCACATCCTTTTATAAGTGTTCTTATCATATGGAATATTACATGACTTTTTCCTCTTCTTTTTTCTATTTATATGGGATATTCCCAAAGAAACCTAAAAGTACAAACAAAGAGGATATTCGGTAGAATATTCTCTCTAAGGATCCCGATGTAAACTAGCTGTTACTTCTATTTCCACTGCTCGACCTCTACCACGACTCGCTGGTGAGTTGTTCGACTTATGAGATTACTGGTCGACCACGACCACGCCACTCGTAACAATTTGCGAGTTGTTCTCATCGTCCTTTTCTACTCGACTTGATCCTCAATCTGATTTTTGACCCATATAGACAGGAAATCAAAATTTTAAAAACATATTACCGTCTAAATTTGACCATAAATATTTCTATAGTTAAAAATATTTATCTAATAAATTATTACATTAAAATAAAACAATAAATTAAAATTAAATTATTCGTTAAATAAGTATTATTTTTAAAAAATTGACTAAACAAAGTATGGCATAAATTATGACACAAAGACTATATACTATAGCATCAAGTTTTTTTTCGTTGAGTTATATCAACAAATAACTTTTTTTGATGTGTCTGATTAGCGTGTTTGGCAATTAAGCTTTTTAAATCAGCTCATCTAAAAAAGTATTTTTTGAAAAATATATTTTCGAGAAAATCAGTTTCTGTATCACTAATCAATTTTAAAAATATTTTTGATCAACAAATTATATTTGGCCAAACGTTTCAAAGAGTCATTGTAAGTGTCAAATTATGAATAAGAACATCAAAACATTTACTTAATATTATTAAAGTAGATAAATAATTCTAAATATATATATTCAAAGAATATAATTAACTTTTTTATGTTTATTAAGTAAAATATGAAAATAAATTTAAAAAATAGTTTACTCTTTCAATTATTTAAATATTTCAAAACATCATTCAAAAAAATATAAAGTATTCACTCAAAATTCACCATATATAAGACATTTATCCTAAAAAAAACAATACTTATACATTCAGATAATTATCTTTAGAATTGCTAAATATTTCGTTAAACTAAGTATGGTAATTTTAGTATATGTAAAGTTTTGTTAAGGGTATTTAAAAATAAAAAAAATTCTCTGCTTCTGCTTTGAGGAGAAGCTGCTTTTAGCTTCTTAAAGTAGCTTTTGCTTTTACTCAAAAATATATTTTTTCCTCCTAAAAACTTGGTCAAACAAGAAAAAGCACTTTTCTATAAAAAAGAAGAAGATATTTTTGGCTTTTGAGAAACTTGATCAAACATACTATTAATTTAATGGAGATGCGTAGAATCATTACGTGAATAATAATTACAATACAAAAATAATGAAAGAAATTAATTTTTTAAATAAAACTATAAAAAGAAGAAGAAGAGTATTGCAGAGAAAAGTGGAGAGTGAATTCTTATTGATTTGGGATGATTTACAATGGAATAGAACCCCTTTATTTATAGGGAAAGAGTGACTTAGCCACCAAGTAATAATTTCTAGAATCTCTCTATAATATAGACATTCACCTTAAATACAATTCTATTTATAACATTCTCCCCCCCTTGAACGTCTATTCCAAAAATAATGTGTCTCGTTAAAACCTTAACTAAAATAAAATACAGTGGGAAAAAAATTCTAGAGAAGCCAAAAAAGTACACATGTTTAGAAACACGCCTTTTGTTGCCTCGTTAAAAGCCTTGCAAGAAAAACTCAGTGGGACAAAATATTGTAAAAGAAAAAGAGTAAAAAGCGTATTAAGTACTCCCTCTGATGAGAGTAACCACAACCTTGAGCCTTCGCATCCCAATCTTGTATAACAATTTCTTGAAGGTTGATATCAATAGATATTTGGTGAACAAATCATCCATATTATCACTTGAACGAATTTGTTGCACATTGATATCATCATTCTTTTGAAATCATGTGTGGAAATAACTTTGGTGAAATATGTTTTGTCTTATCTCCTTTTATGAATTCTCCCTTCAATTATTATGCATGTTGCATTGTCTTTATATAAAATCGTGGGTAGTTTGTCACACTTCAAACCACATTTGTCTCGATTTAGATGTATTATAGACCTCAACCACAAACATTCTCGACTTGCTTCATGAATAGAAATTATCTCACCACGATTAGAGGAAATAGCTACGATTGATTGCTTAGCCGATCGCCAAGATATGGCAGTGCCTCCACATGTAAACACATGGCTTGTTTGAGATCGAGCCTTGTGTGGGTCAGATAAATGCCCGGCATCGGCATAACCAACAAGGTTGGGGTTGCAATTATTTCCATCAAATAAGCTCATATCGGTAGTCCCTTTTAGATACCGCAATATGTGTTTGATTCCATTGCAATGTCTCCTTGTAGGAGCAGAGCTATATCATGCTAAGACATTAACTGAAAAAGCTATGTCAGCCCTTGTTGTATTAGGAAGATACATTAGTGTACCAATTGCACAAAGATATTGTACTTTAGGACCAAGTAGCTATTCATTCTTTTCTTGAGGTCGGAACGTACCCCTATTCACATGAAGTGATCGAACAACCATCAGAGTACTTAATGGATATGCTCCATCCATGTAAAACCGTTTCAATACCTTTCTGTTTAGGCAGATTGATGAAAAACATCCCATTTGCCAAATGTTCGATTTGCAAGCCGAGACATAATTTTGTCTTTCTGAGATCTTTCATCTCGAATTCCTTCTTAAATAATTAATTGCCTTTTGGAGTTCTATAGGAGCTCTAATAAGGTTTATGTCATCAACATAAACGACAAGTACAACAAACTTCTGTCATGACCCAAATTCTCAACCCTCAAGATCGTGATGACGCCTAACATCATACTTGCTAGGCAAGCCAATGTTAGAACTTAATTAACCATTTTCTTTTAAAAGTTGATTTAAACATGAATAAACAATTTAAAATAAACACGAAATCTAATACTTTTCAATAACGGATATCAGGAATAATATTCAAAATAATAAACAAACCACGAACTAATGCTAACTATAAAACTACCCAGGGTCTGGTGTCACAATTCACGAACTACTAAAGAATATGACAAGTAAATGGGCTGAAAGAAATATATGTATGTCTTTTTTGAATGAAATAAAACAGCAGCTAAATAATGTAGAGAAGACTCCAGGAATCTGCGGATGTCAGCAGATCTACCTTGTGCCTTCGTGCGAATGGTATCAACTAGTACTTATACTTAGCTCTGGTCGGTACCTGGATCTGCACTAGAAGTGCAGAGTATAATATTAGTACAACCGACCCCATGTACTGGTAAGTGCCGAGCCTAACCTCGACGAAGTAGTGACGAGGCTATGACATGGCATTTATAATATAACATGTGAATAATGTATAATGAAGCAAGAAGGAAATTCTAACTAATCAAACAATAATCTGTAGCAATTATTAAAATAACTCAGCCGCTTTTTCCAGATCTCAACTATAACTAATGCTCATGTAAGTTTCCAAATTAAATAACGGTAAAAGCAGAGTATGGGAATAATAAAATAAAATAGTGAGTTTTCCAGTCTTTGTCATATAATCAGTAAAACGTGAATATCCTCCCTTATTGCTCCATGTTACGGCGCGTAACCCGCTCCCACCTGTCCACCCTTATTTCTCCTCCCTATATATATCACCCTTATTCCTGTAGTTTTGGCATTCAACCCGATCCCACCTGTCCACCCTTATCGCTTCTTGTTGCAGCGTGCAACTCGCTCCCACCAGACAATCACATCTCTTTATTTATAA
The DNA here is from genome assembly GCA_005239495.1 of Nicotiana undulata. Lineage (NCBI taxonomy): Eukaryota > Viridiplantae > Streptophyta > Magnoliopsida > Solanales > Solanaceae > Nicotiana > Nicotiana undulata. The sequence goes on along the minus strand of MDKH01067409.1, from coordinate 31,591 downwards.
AAAAGATTTCACAATTTAGGTTAAATACTTTCACAATATTTTGTGTCTCAACAATTGTAAACGGAAAGCTATACTATTTATAAATTCATCAATTACCACTTCACAATGAAACCAACTGGAAGGTATCGTAAAACACTGTCAACAAGCTCAACCTTTTATGTACTACAATGAATCCAAGGGAACATCTAACACTTCCAAAATACTTGAAACCATATTTAACCACAAGTTGACGATAACAAGTGGACATGGAGGCATAAAAAAATCATGAGAACAATTAAGCCAGGAATCAAACAAATTGGGAATAAGGAAGGGATCATGTTCAATAGATAGTTTAGTGGTGCATAGATACTCGTCACCTCACCTATACACCACACACATGCAAAGTCACATAGCATTTAAGTTGGGATTCCTATTCCCTCAAGTCATAGTTAAACCAAACACTTACCTCGATTTCACAAGAAATTCACTGCTCAAGCACAACTTTTCCTTTAGAATTGGCCTCCAGCACACTCGTATCTAATCATAATTAGTTTAATATCATCAATTATTGCTAAAGGAATAAAATTTAATGAAATATTATGGTTTTCCTAAGTTTTCCCAAAAATTCCCCAATTCCACCATGAAAACTCTAGATTCTAGGTTGAAATCTTGTTAAAAGTAGTAAATGATTGAAGGGAATTAGTTAGAGATCACTTACCAATGTTTTGGAGAAGTTTGGGTCTTTGAAAAATTGCCTATGGAGGTCTAGGGTTTGAGAGAATTGAAAAATGGGTGAAACTCCCATCTAAAATCCCACTTAACAGGCTGCAATTATCGTAATTGCGATCAGGGGTTCACAATTGCAAGCCCTTTGAAATTTTGCTGCCTTCACATTTGCGACATTTAGAGGCCTTCGTAATTGCGGCAAGTGCGTCGTATTTGCGAGGATGGCCTTCCGAGGACTTCTTTGCATTTGCGTTTTAACTATCGCAATTCCCAGGCCAGCAGACTTCGAAATTGCGAAGCCTGATCTTGCAATTGCGAGATCAGAGGCCTGGTGACAGACACCAGATGCACAACTGAGATTTTTCTAAGTCTAGACACTGCGTAGCCTACCGAAAACTCACCCGAGCCCTCAAAGCTTCAAACCAAACATGCACGCAAGTTTAAAAATATCATACAGACATGTTCGTGCGATCAAATCATCAAAATATTATCAAAGACTACGAATTAACCTCAAAACTCATGATCTTTCTCAAGAACACTTCAATTTCACTATTCTCAACCAGATGTTTGCATCATGTCAAATCAACTCTATTCTCACCAATTTCACAGATAGGACTTAAATATCATAACAAGTATGTACCGGGCTCCGGTACCAAAATACGGGACCAATACCAACGAGTTCATACATAAATTCATTTCTTTATTTCCTAAAAAATCCAGAAAAATAATTTTCTTCAAACATTGATTTCTAAAGCTAGACCTTGGAATTCAATTCTAGACATATGTCTAAGTCCCATATTTTACTGCGGACCTCCCGGGATCGTCGAAACGCAGATCGGGTCCGTTTACTATAAATGTTGACCAAAGTCAACTAAAACTAATTTTAACTCTAAAAATTACTATTTATCATATTTTCACATAAAAGCTTTCCGGGTTCATGCCCGAACTGTGCACGTAAATCGAGATAATTAAAATTAGTCGTTTAAGGCTAATGAGCCCAGAATAGTGTCTTAATTCATAAGATGAGCCTTTGGGTCATCACAATTGTTACGCCCTGCAATATTACATCGATATTACGTCCCGCAGTATTATATTACGGTAATGTTACGCCTTGAAGTACTACATTACGACAATGTTACGCCTTGTAGTACTACATTACGATGATGTTACGCCTTGCAGTACTAGATTAAGATGATGTTACGCCTTGTAGTACTACATTACGATGATGTTACGCTTCACAGTATTAAATTACGACGATGTTGCACCCTGTAGTATTGTACGTTGAATTTGTCGTAAGGTAAGTGACATCAGTCCAAGAAAATGATTATTTGGAGATTATAAGGATTATGCTATTTCAAACAAGTAATGAGTAGATGCGTGAAGGTGAGAGGGGAAGCAAGTCAAAGAAAATGAATTTTCGTCCAAGTTTGATATGTTGGGATAAAATTCGGGCCGAGCATTAATACTCAATATTTGTAGACTAGTACCATACAAGATACCACATGGCCATGATAGTAAAGTGTATTAAAAGTAAGTAGTACTTTGAGTAATTTGGAATAATTCTTCATTATGTGAGTAATTGGTTAATTATTGAATAGTGGAAATTATCAAATTAATCATAAGATTAGAGACTAAATAAATGGTGATTTTGATAAAGCTTGAACTTCAAAAAGAAAAACGTGGCAGCCAATTAAGTTAACATTGTGACTCTTACATGATACTTGAAACGTTGCAAAATTTTGTAGATTATGTGACATTACTCATCAAATAAGTGGGCCACACCCACTATACAAGCTTTCCTACACTAGTGTTATATTTCATTTCCTAATATCAGAAGATCAAGAACCAAAGAGTGGATGGTGGAAATGAATCCTTCAAAGAGCAAAATAACTCCCTACAAATCATTAAAGAGAATGGAAAATGTTTGCATTAAGGTGATGACTCCACAGAGAGCTATTGCAACGTGAATTACAAAGAATACATGTGAATCTTTACAAAGCTATTGAAACGTAAATTACAAACTTTAAGGGAGCACGGTACAATCTTTCTAAGAATATTATATGAATTTTCCTTACTCCAAGTATGTTAAGGCTATCTTTTTCTTCTTCTTGGCATGATCCAAATTATACAGAAGAGACGAGCAAACACACAATTTTTATAAATGACTCTATTCATAGAAGTGTTAGAGATGCCCATGTTCTTGAATTCCCATATGTCTTATTGTTCTATAGTCTGTTCATGGGTACGTAAGTTGATAAATTTTGTTTCATGATATTAATCAGAGGCATAATGGTCTTATGACGTACCGAGAGGTTTTATTAACTTATTTTCACGTGCATTTCATGCATTTACATATGCACATTGACCCATGACCAGAATTGCAACGTGAATTACAAAGAATTTATATGCACCTTTACAAAGCTATTGAAACGTAAATTACAAACTTTAAGGGAGCACGATACAGTCTTTCTAAGAATATTATATGGATTTTTCCCTACTCCAAGTATGTTAAGGCTATCTTTTTTTTCTTTTTGGCATGATCCAAATTATACAGAAGAGACGAGCAAACACACAATTTCCATAAATGACTCTATTCATAGAAGTGTTAGAGATGCCCATGTTCTTGAATTCCCATATGTCTTATTGTTCTATAGTCTGTTCATGGGTACGTAAGTTGATAAATTTTGTTTCATGATATTAATTAGAGGCATAATGGTCTTATGACGTACCGAGAGGTTTTATTAACTTATTTTCACGTGCATTTCATGCATTTACATATGCACATTGACCCATGAACAGATGGTGTTATATACGCGTATATATGTATATTATATTTATATGGCATATGAAAAAAGGTTATGGCGTTATATATGCACCACCACCCGATCAACTGGTATACGTTGATGATTTTACCCACAGTGGCCGAGATGATATGCTGGGATGACCTCAGAGGCTTGATGATGTTATGAACACATGTACCTATGCACGACATGACATTCATACGCATATGCATGACTGTATAATTATCTCATGATTTACAGAGTTATCCAGACTTACAGGTTGAGTCATTTACTCTATACTTCTTTCATGTCTGTTATGTACTTATTTATGTGCCTTACATACTCGGTACATTATTCGTACTGATGTCCCTTTTGCCTGGGGGCGCTGCGTTTTATGCTCGCAGGTCCCGATAGACAGGTCGAGAGCCCTCCAAGTAGGTTATCAGCTCAGCGGAAGGTGTTGGTGCTCTCTATTTGCTTTGGAGTTGCTTGTTTTGTTAGTATAATTTAGACGTGTATGGCTTGGTATGGCGGGGCTCTGTCCCGACCTTTATGAAGATTATGTATTCTTAGAGGCTTGTAGACAGATATCATGTACATAAAATATTGTATGACCTTGTTGGCCTATGTTCAGTGTACGTGTTGTTATTTTAGTCTTATAGGGCCGTATGCCTTATGTATAAGTGGGGTATCACATTTTGTATTCTAGCTCAGTTACCTATGATAGAATGATATGAAAAATAAGTTATGTTAGTACTCTGTTGAGTAAGGTACTAGGTGCCCGTTGCAGCCCATCGGTTTGGGTCATGACAAAAGTGGTATCAGAGTAGTTCTGTTCTAGGAAGTCTACAAGCCGTGTCTAGTAGAGTCTTGTTTATGGGTGTGTTGTGCACCACACTTATACGTAGGAGGCTACATGGAATTTAGGACTGTCACTCCTTCTTCTTACTCTAGATTGTGTGGTAGAGCTCACTTATAAGAATTCAAATTCCGACTTTCTATTTTATTCGTAATAAGACGATGCCTACGTTCACAAAGACGATCGATAAGAGATATAACTGTGGAAGTGTTGAATTAGAGGAACTCAATTTTGCATCTTGCTTATGATGAGTAAATGTGAGGTCTTCAGCAGATCATGCGTGTACTAAAAGGTGTAAGGTTCTTGATAAAGAGCTTTTAGGAAAGAATACTTATCCATATTATGGTAAAAAGGAATAACGGTCTCGGAAGTTAGACACAAGTTTCAACAAGTAAAAGAAGCAAGGTGAAGAAGGGTACAAGGTACCCAGTTAATAAAGATTATCATTTTTTACCATTCAGGAAGGGAGATATAAGCATTTTGAGTTACCTTCAACAGTTACAGATGTACGTATAATCGGTCACACTTATCTCAGTCATGACCTATGGGAGCTAACGGGCATGGTTTAAGAGAAGGATATGAAAGCAAGATCCGGCTGGGGTTAGAGTAACCCAAAATGATAGATGGATGATTTGCGTTAGTTGACATTACCGAAGGATATTACAAAGGTGCTAACAGATCTCCTTGTGAGATACCTAGATTGTACACTCTAAAATAGTACAACCAGATATGAGTACTACAAAGACATGCACCAGAATCCTGTAATGGGTAAATATTATCTTAGTGTGGCTCCCGTCCCTAGTACAGAAAGAATGTTTGGAAATTCGAAGAGCCAATGGATGGACCAAATGGGAGCTAAAAAGCAAAAGAATATCTTGTTGAAGTTTTCAGAATAAAGTGATTAAAATGCGTGTGTCGGTCACGAAGCTTATTGCGTGCTATTATCCGTCCCATTCTATAAGTTCTGGAGGGTATTTAGGACTACTAATCCTACAAGGTGAGTACTAGGCTGAACCCCTAGGTTTAAAAGGATAAAATTCTAAGCGACATGTAAAACAAATAGGACTACAGATATGGGGAACACATAAGGGCAGATACGAAGCTCACAGATCCCTCCACAGGTAAACACATAAATAGCACGTCTCAAACACTATCAAAGTCTCAAAGTCAGGAATTAAAACAGGAATTCCGAGTTGGAAACAGTAGGTTTCAGCAGGTTTTAGCAAAAAGGAACGATTTTGAAAACTCAGTAACAAAGCAGGAAATTCACTTGAAACAGAGTAGTTTAAGAGGAGAATGATTAATGTTAAAATAATTCCAGTGATTTAAAGACAGGAGCAGGAATTAAAAAGTGTACAACAGTTTAATGAAGTCCCTAGTAAAAGGGACGAATAATTTTTAGAAAATCAGTAGTCAGAAGTAAAGCAAGATTTTAAATAAAGCGGAGTAATTTCAAACGGGAGTTACTTACTTTGAAATCTAATAATTCATGATAGGGCAAGAACTAGTAGTTTAAAAGAGTTTTAGTAAAAGAGAACGAGTGCATAATTTCAGAACCCAATAATTTTAAACCAGGACAAGGATTCAAACAGAATGATCTTGAAAAGAAAGAGCTGGTTCTAAAATCCTGTAGTTCAAAGAAACACTCGGAGCATGAGTCTAATAAACATCAACAAAGAGGAAGTGAATGCATGATCAGTGATTTGGAAATAGAGCAACAGTTTTAGGAAACATAGGGTGAATGTCAAAAAGGGAAAAATAAGAGAGTGAAGGCAGCAAAATTTCAAGTATTTTAAAAGAGACTAACTAGTTATAATATCAGCCAAGTGCAAAAACAATTAATCGATTTTAGTGCGTATTAGGCCTAAGGTTTTCCTAGGCGGGTGTATACACTGCCTACTTATTTTAAAGGGTGAACATGCAGATTTTAGCCTTGATTTTAAAGACGTGCAGGGTGATACATTTGCGAAAAACGTTTCAAAACACATTTTAGCGAGACTATTAGATTAGATACGTAATGAATAGGTGTTTGACAGAGTATAGTTGAAAACAGACATGCTGAACGCAGAGTCCTAGAGAACATGATATCTAATGCTCACATGGATACCTAAAACATGGTTTCTAAATGTAGTACTGATGAGAATCGGCAGTAGTAACATTATGGCAATTTCATTACTTTATCAGAGTTGTTAACGGTGAGCAGGGCTTGTGATATTTCATGAATATAATATATATGCTGAAATAAAAACCTAAGCATAATTTCTAATGCATGAGATGCATGTTCTGAACAGGATGTTTATTACACACATCGGGAAGTAAACCTCTGGTCATGATTTCTACATGTTACTATACTAAACATGCATAAAACCCTCCCATATCCACTATCCAGCCCATATTATTCGTTTACAAATTATTACAAACCAAGAATAATAAATTACACCACTTAAAGGAAAATAAGAAGCTAATTCTATAGGGAGCCTTCAATCAGGCCCATATCTCCTAACCTCAATCCTTTTGAGTTTCACAGCCTTACATGGTCTGGGTGCGGCAAAGCTCCCTAGGGCCTCGTAGGTCCCTGGCCAATACCAGCACCCAGATATATTTGCCAAAGTTTAGCATATGCAGTGTGTAATCACCAATCTCAGTGCGTCAAAGTTCAGAGGGAACTCAAGAGGTTCCCTAAGCAATGCTTACACTGATTGGGTGGAACTTAAGTTTCTAGGAATAGTGTGAAGTGCTAGGAGTGAGTTTAAAAGATGAAAAGAGGTTTTGGAAAAGAGTTCAGTTGAAAAACTCTACAAATCAAGAATTATTTTGAAATGAAAAGCTTTTGAGAATAGTAGTAAGGTCAGAGGAGTAATAGACTAATCAAGCAATCAAAGACAATGGGGATTGGGGATAAATAAGTCACATAATAGGCAGGAGAAGATACATAGATTCGATAAAAACTTGACTTTAACATAGTTGCAGAAATCAGAGAGGTTCAGGGGATCAGGGGACAACAGGATTCAATACTAAGAATTAAACAAGTTTTAGGATACTAGGAATAGACAACAACATATAAGCATTACTGATTCAATCAGAGCATGTAAATCCTAAGGAGGGCAAGTGATGATAGATAAAACAAAGAGATTAATTGCATGTTGAACAGCAGAAACACAAATAGAAGAAGATCAGGAATATGACAAACTGAAGCAATAAGAAACACATTGGTTTGGAGCTTTAATCTTAATTAGAACATATCAGTGAGAAAGAGTAAGCAGAATTGAAAGAGCAAGACAGAAGATCACTATGGTTAGCCTTGGCTTATAGCCGGCTAACAGTAACCAAGAGCAAAAGAAGAGAGTAGTAGAGCAAAGAGCTTTTTAAGAAAGACAAAGATTTTAACACAGTTCTGTGTGTGTCTGTGTTATTGAAAAACATAGAGTATTTATACTTGAAAACAGGTAGTAAAAAATAAAGTAAGAATTACAAGGGCATGGTAATAAAAAAATACGGAATCCAATCAGTGTAAGAAAAATACACGGTTCCCTTAAATCAAAGAGTTCAAACTCAGAAATGGTAAAGACATATAGCCACATAAGGTAAATGAACATCAGTACAAGGTTTAAACAAGGAAAAAATCCAGGTCTGTTAAGTAACAAGGGACTCAAAATTAATTAACCAAGAAATAAATACATTCATTCCCTTAATTCAAGGGATTCAAATTCAAACAGTAACACATATAGGCAAGGTAAAGGATCAATCAAGACTCAATCAAGGAAAGAATCAGGCTTACTAAGCAATAGGGTAAACAATTAAGACCAAGGTCCAAAATATTTTAATTAAGGCAACGACCAATAAGAATAAATTACCACAGACGAGTTAATCAATTTGGATAGCAATAAAAGGAAGGTCTGTCAATCAAACCTCTAAGTATGGAGTCCAACACATAATCATATAAGAGTCACAATCGTGTAAATAGCCAGGAGTACTCAGACATAGTAGACAGGAAAGTTAAAAGATGCAAGTCAGAACAGCCCTAGTAGTCACAAGCATAAGTGAGGCTAAGGAAGCTCAGTAGCACTCATTCAGACAACATAGTCGCAGAGACTCAAGCAAATACAAACGAACAGTCATGCCAGTACACAAAATCACGTATAGAGGTCTAGGAAAATTAGGGTTTCAACATAGTCAAGTTAGAAAGATGTAAGAACATAGAATAAATTGAGATATGCAGAGAATAATTTAGACATAAAGAAGAAATCAGTTTAAAACAAGCGTAGAAAAACTCAGAGAGACCCTAATTTTAAAAAGTAAGTAGGAAATGTTTAAAGTCGATGGATCTTAAAGATCAAGTTGAGAATAGTGTAAAACATAAAGGAATAAGCTTAAATCTCTAAAAATACCAGAGATTTAAGAGGTTTAGGTCAAAAAATTAGGGTTTCATAAGAAACTAGAGAGAAATAGGAGAACCTGTCGTGAAACTCAAAGGTCATGGTGGTTATGGCATAGTCGAGTCAAAACCCCACCGGAGAAAGGCCGGAAACAACCCAAGCAGGAGCTCCAGTAGTGAGTTGGACAGGTCGAGACCATTAGAGGCTTCAGGGATGAAGTGAACCGGAGAGAGGAGGCATCATGGAGGCTGGTGGTCGAAAGGATGGTGGTCGGAGATGGCCAGAGAAAGGTGGTGCTTCATCAGAGATTGGGGGAACAGGGAAGGTTCTAAAGAGAAGGTAGAGAGAGAGAGACCAGAGATAGAGAGAGAGTTGGTCTCGAAGAATGATGGGTCGGGGAAGGGGTAGTTAGGAATTAATTATGGTAAGAACAGATCTGAGCCGTTGATCTCATTTGATCAACTACTCAGATTAATTGGGGGTTGGGCCGGGTCATTTGGTGGTCTTATGGGTTGGGTAATTGGGTTTAAGGATTTGGTTAAAAATGTGGCTAAAGGTTAAATACCCAATAAAATAGATAATTAATTGACTAAAATGGCCAATAATTATATAAAAAAGGAAATCAAGTTAAAATAGGTAAAATCACATAATTAACTAATATTAGGTGTAAAAATGCATAAATTTCGAATTGAAATAATGCAAAAATGTCCAATTGGGCCATAATTGTAAAATTATTGTAATTGAAATTAAATAAGACCCAATTGACTAATTTGTGAAATAATTGAATTTTACTGGATAAAGAATAATTATAATTAACATACTGAGCTAGAAAATATTTTAAAATAATTTCTAGCATAATTTATGAATTATTTAAATATGAAATATTAAATAAACAGGAAAATAATTTAATAAGAAATATGAAAAAATAGGGAAAAATGCTCATTATTACAAAGAGTAATTTTGAAAGCTGGTATACAAGTTTGAAAATAGTTTTGAGGAAAAAATGGGTATCAACAACTGCCCCTCTTTACCCGGGAAGGATGAAAGAGTTGTCAGGTAAAGATATGATGGCCAATTTTGACTAGAGTGAAACTGTGGGGTAGAATTAGGTCGCACCCTGGCTTCTGAGCTGCCTACATATCCCTGGTTTTATAGGAATCAGGCCATATGTAGTTACGGGATCGTCAGCGAAATATACCGGTAATGTTTCACAAAAACGGACACAAGGTGCGAGGTAAGGTAAAGTAGAAAGGTCTTACGGGATTGTATCGGAGAACTGGAGCGGTACACTCCTGCCTGGTTTGCTGTTCCGGCCGGATTACCTGCAAGTATATAACAAGCATATATCGTGCATAATATAAACATGATGCAAGTTCTCGTTGGATTATGCATGTTGTTTTTGGACAATTGAGGATGATGTCCTGTGCCATGAATCGCTTGGTGAGGGATTCGCACGCTATGAAATGATGTTCTCGGGCCATGCGGATGGTGCCTCCGAACCATGATTCCTTTGAATAATGATATGCAGGTTGAATAAAAGAGATCCTCAGGCCATGAAATGATGTTCTCGGGCCATGAAGATGGTGCCTCTGAACGATGACGCCCTCAGACAAGTTGGCAATATTTCAGCCCATGAAAAATGCGGCAGCATGATGCTAACAAGACAGAGCCTAGTCTTGCGAAATTAGGAAGGGCAGAGCTTAGCCCGAAAGGAAGCAAAAGTAAGTAACGGCCTGAAAAGTGGTTGCTTTGAAAAGTAAATGAGAGTTAGCATGGAACCTCGGAAGGCAGAATGGTAGCCTTATGCAATGCAGGAAATAAAATGCAGGGGAGGTAGCGTAGAACTTCAGAAGGCAGAACAATAGCCTTATGCAATGCAAGGAATAAAATGCAAAGGGAGGTAGCATAGAACCTCGGAAGGCAGAACAATAGCCTTATGCAATGCAGGAAATACAATGTAAAGCGAGGTAGCGTGGAACCTCGGAAGGAAAAATAATAGCCTTATGCAGTGCAAGAGATAAAAATGTAGAGGGAGGTCGCGTGGAACCTCGGAAGGCAGAATAGTAGCCTTATGCAATGCAGGAAATAAAAATGCAGAGGGAGGTCGCGTGGAACCTCGGGAGGCAGAATAGTAGCCTTATGCAATGCAAGAAGTAAATATGCAAAGGGAGGTAGTGTAGAACCTCGGAAAGCAGAATGGTAGCCTTATGCAGGGAATAAAATGACAGTAAGAGTTCTTAGCTGGTGATGAACTGCGGCGATACGATTGTTGCGAATGAAGCGTTGTTTTGCGATGGTAATAAGCGTCGGCATGTGTGACGCGTTTGAGAGCGGGTCTTTGAGAGATATACGTCCTGCGGGGGATAATGATATGTTTAGGGCTTTCGCCGTCTTTGTGCCTGCATCCAAAGAAAAATCGTGAGTTCTGTAAAGGGGGAAAAGGTCAGTTCGTATTCCCGCTGGCTTTACTTGGCTTGCTTGCTTGATCATGATACATAATTGGGGTAGCATTTTATAAACAAGCTGTTCCAAAAATAGGTATGCATGATTTTGAAAAGATATAATATAAGCATATAATTTAAAATATTTTTAGGTGAACCGACGACTGTGACGCGGTTCGAGACATTGCAACATTTCCTGCCACGGAATATTTGAGGGTCCTCCTCAAAATTCTGCCCCGATCTGATGGGTGGATACTTCTGGCGGTTGCTTGTGCGACAATTGGCTGAACTTGCTTCAGAATTTTGAGGGTCCTCTTCAAAATTCCGCCCCAGTTCCATTTGTGGGAGAAATGACATTTTTATTAAATTGTGACCGAACCCATAGGGCTGCCTACGTATCCCCTCTTAAACGGGAATCAGGTCAGGCGTAGTTCAATTACATCATTTGAGAAAAGCATAAAGAGTTACACATAGTAGCGCTTGACTGCATCTGAGTTGATTGGTTTTGGCCAAATTTCTCCATCCATTTCTGCGAGTATAAGTGCTTCTCCTGTCAGTACTCTATGAACCATATACGGACCTTGCCAGTTGGGAGAAAATTTTCCTTTGGCCTCATCCTGATGTGGAAAGATTTTCTTTATCACCAGCTGCCCTAGCGTGAATCGTCTCGGCTTGACTCTCTTGTTGAAGGCTCTAGTCATCCTGCTCTGATATAATTGGCCATGACAGACTGCGTTCATTCTCTTTCCGTCTATGAGGGCTAGTTGTTCATAACGGCTCCTTACCCATTCTATGTTGCTGAGCTCAGCTTCTTGTATGATTCTCAGAGATGGTATCTCAACCTCGGCGGGAATAACAACCTCTGTACCGTAAACCAACATGTAAGGAGTTGCCCCAGCTGACGTGCGGACTGTGGTGCGATTCCCCAACAAAGCAAATGATAATTTCTCATGCCATTGCTTATGCTTCTCTATCATTTTCCTCAGTATTTGCTTGATGTTTTTGTTGGCGGCCTCAACAGCTCCATTCATTTGAGGTCTGTAAGCTGTGGAGTTCTTGTGTTTGATTTTGAATGTTTCACACATGGCTTTCATCAAGTCACTGTTGAGATTAGATCCATTATCGATGATGACTGATTCTGGAACTCCGAACCGACAAACAATGCGGTCGTGGACGAAATCGGCCACGACTTTCTTAGCAACTGCTTTGTAGGATGCTGCTTCGACCCATTTGGTGAAGTAATCAATGGAAACCAGAATGAACCTGTGTCCGATAGAGGCGGAATGATCGATTTGTCCAATAACGTCCATGCCCCAGGCGGCGAATGGCCACGGTGAACTTGTTGCATTAAGCTCACTCGGAGGTACCTTTATCATATCCCCATGTATCTGACATCGGTGGCACTTTCGAACATACCGGATGCAGTCCGTTTCCATGGTAATCAAGAAATAACCGGCTCGAAGTATCTTATTTGCCAAAACAAACTCGTTCATATGTGGGCCGCAGGTCCCTGCGTGAATTTCCTTCAATAATTTTGATGCTTCCTTTGCGTCAACACACCTTAATAGTCCCAAATCGCGAGTCCTCCTATACAGGATTCCTCCGCCGTGAAAGAAATTATTGGATAATCTCCGAAGTGTGCGTTTCTGAGTGGTATTTGCAAGCTCTGGGTATTCTCCTTTTTCCAAGTACTCCTTGATATCATGAAACCAGGGATTTTCTTCTGCTTCTCCTTCGACATGGGCACAGTAAGCGGGCTGATTGTAGATTTTCACTGGAATAGGATCAATGAAATTCTTATCTGGATGCTGGATCATGGATGACAAAGTAGCCAAAGCATCAGCGAACTCATTCTGGATTCTGGAGATATGCCGAAATTCTACCTTTGTGAATCTCTTTCTCAGCTCCTGTACATGATGTAGATATGGAAATATTTTGTAATTCTTGGTCGCCCATTCTCCTTGTACCTGGTGTACCAATAGGTCTGAGTCACCAATCACTAATAAATCCTGGACGTTCATGTCGATGGCCATGTTGAGCCCTAAAATGCAGGCCTCATATTCAGCCATATTGTTGGTGCAGGGAAATCTGAGTTTTGCGGATACCGGATAATGCTGACCGGTTTCTGATATTAGGACTGCCCCAATACCAACCCCTTTGAAATTTGCTGCTCCATCAAAGAACATCCTCCAACCGTCGTAGGATTCTGCAATGTCTTCTCCTACGAATGATACCTCTTCATCGGGAAAATACGTTTTCAGTGGTTCGTATTCTCCATCCACAGGATTTTTAGCAAGATGATCTGCTAGCGCCTGTCCTTTGACAACCTTTTGAGTTATTTAAATAATGTCGAACTCACTCAACAGGATTTTCCACTTGGCTAGCTTGCCAGTGGGCATGGGCTTCTGAAAGATGTACTTTAGTGGATCCATCCTGGATATGAGGTATGTGGTGTAGGCACATAAGTAATTCTTTAGCTTCTGGGCGACCCAAGTCAAAGCACAGCAAGTGCGCTCTAATAAAGAATACCGGGCCTCATACAGAGTGAACTTCTTGCTGAGGTAGTAGATTGCTTGCTCCTTTCTTCCTGTTTCATCATGTTGCCCAAGAACGCAACCGAAAGCTCCGTCTAACACCGCAAGGTAGAGTAACAGAGGTCTTCCTAGCTCAGGTGGTACCAGGACTTATGGTGTTGAGAGGTACTCCTTGATTCTGTCGAAGGCCTTTTGACAATCCTCGGTCCACTTGGTTGCGGCATCCTTCTTTAGCATCTTGAAGATTGGTTCACAAATGACTGTGGATTGTGCTATGAATCGACTGATGTAATTAAGTCTCCCCAGGAAACTCATAACATCCTTCTTGTTCTCCAGTGGTGGTAATTCCTGAATGGCTTTGACTTTGGATGGATCCAATTCTATTTCCCTGGCGGCTTACAATGAACCCCAGTAATTTCCCAGCAGGAACCCCGAATGCACACTTTGCAGGTTTAAGTTTCAGATTGTATTTTCTTAACCTGTTGAAAAACTTCCTCAAATATTCCATGTGATCAGCGGCTTTCTTTGATTTGATAACGACGTCGTCCAAATACACCTCAATCTCTTTGTGAATCATGTCATGAAATATAGTGGTCATAGCCCTCATGTAGGTGGCCCCTGCATTCTTCAGGCCGAATGACATCATCTTGTAACAGTATATTCCCCATGGCGTAATGAACACCATTTTCTCAGCATCTTCTTCATCTATCCAAATTTGATGATAACCAGCGAAGCAATCTACGAATGAGTGTAACTCATGTTTGGCTTAGTTGTCAATCAGAATATGTATATTTGGCAAGGGGAAGTCGTCTTTCGAACTGGCCCGGTTGAGATCCCGGTAGTCGACACAGACTCTGACCTTCCCGTCCTTCTTCGGCACAGGTACAATGTTAGCTAACCATGCCGGGTACTCAACTACCCGTAGAACTTTGGCGTTGATCTGCTTGGTAACTTTTTCTTTGATTTTCAAACTCATGTCGGGTTTGAACTTTCTAAGCTTTTGCTTTACCGGTGGACACATTAGATTGGTTGGCAGTTTGTGAGCCACAATAGATGAACTTAGACCAGTCATGTCATCATACGACCAGGCGAATATGCCCTCATATTCCCTTAGGAACTCTGTATACTCTTTCTTTTCTGACGATGACAAATGAATACTGATCCGTGTTTCCTTGACGTTCTCTGAATCCCCCAGATTGATAATTTCCGTATCGTTCAGGTTGGACTTAGGTTTGTTCTCGAAGTTCTCAATTTCCTTGATGATCTCGTCAGGTATATCATATTTCTCTGAATCAATGTCCGTTTGTTGCGTTGTCTCATTGCACGTCACAGTCATCGATTCATCAAGATAAGTAATTGTAATGCCGTATAGATAAAGTAATGGGAGAAAACAGTAGCAAATAATATGAGATTCATAAGGAGATTGGAAATGCTTTGATAAAACGAATAATTGTTTTGAACATGGAAGATCTTATTGCAGGAATTGAAAATGCAGAAAAGGAAAGAAATTCATTTAATAAACAGTAAATAATGCTTGGTCATTAGCCTTGCTACCCCGAGGCTCGGCGGGTTTTGGTCTTACAGATTGACCAGTTCTTGAGACAAGCTTCTCCGCTCACTGCCTGTATGGAAGGGTCTTCCTCCCCCTCCTCCTCGAGAACAACACAACAATCCATGTCCCCGTCATCTAGAAGCAAATCCCTCATTGCTGCCAGTGCTTCTTCTTCATCGGACCCATAGATGATATCAGCCTACTGGAAGGTCTTCTCCAAATGAGGTAGTGGCTGTTCCAAGGGGTAATAGTGACCGCGCCTTGGGGCGACCAGTTTTTGGATTCTTCCCATGTATACTCATACCCCAGGCCGAAAGTGGTACCATGTTTCTTGAGCTTGATGGGTTTCATGATCCCTTGGAGGTTCTTATCGAGCCCTTTGCCTGGTTCGTATCCTCCCCAATTCAAGATACTTTCGATCTTTCTATCCCACCATTTTTCCTTGTCGACAACATTGACCCGCTCGATATGGTGATAAGTTCCTCCACCCAGTTTTCTCTTTCCATCAATTACAGGGATAGTCTGGCGATTGTAAATAGGGTTGCTACCGGCGCCGTGGATGATCACCTCTTGATGGTTCCACTCGAATTTTACCGCCTGATGCAGTGTTGACGCTACCGCCCTAACATCATGGATCCAGGGTCGTCCTAATAGCAGATTGAAAGTCCACCTCGAACCAAGTCGGTCCCGTTTGCAGACATAGACTGACCTCCCCAATGGTAGACCTTTGAGAACCGTCAAAGGCCTTTACGTTGATCGCTCCATCCTTTATCTCATGTAGTCCCTTACCCAACTTCTTGAGTGTTATCAGTGGACATATGTTAAGACTAGACCCTCCGTCGACAAGAATCCTGGTTATGAAGTAATCTTCGCATTGCATAGTGATGTGCAAAGCCTTGTTATGCACCAATCCCTCTGGTGGCAACTTGTCTTCGTGAAAAGTGATTCTGTGGCTTTCCAGTACTTGGCCTACCATGTTGGCCATTTCCCCGCTAGTGATGTTGTTCGGTACACGTGCTTCACTCAACACTCTTAGCAAAGCATTTCTATGCGTCTCAGAGTTCTGCAGCAGAGAGAGAATGGATATCTGTGCTGGTGTGTCTTGTTCAGTTGGTCGATGACCGAATATTCTTTAGGTTGTACTTTCCTCCAGAGATCATCTGAACTTGTCTCAATGAGGGGAGGCCGGTTGGCATCCTGCTTGCTTGACTCGGCCAGATGCTTAGGGGTATAGACTCTACCAGTTCTCGTCATACCCTGTGCTGCGATGGCTTCTTCGGACCTGCTTTTACTTTTCCTTCTCGCCTCAGCTATATAATCCCAAGGGATAGCATTTGAGTAGAAAGGTGGTGTGGTTGACATCGCCGCTGGGATTGGCGCGACTATCCTTACTTCAAATGGCACACAGGCTTTGGGTGGCAAGACTGCAACCTTGAAGGGTGCGAGTGCATTTGTCGGAGACATGAAATCAACCTCAATTGGCACTGGTGCTTTTGCCTTTGCCGGTGGTGCTGCTTCAAACTCAAGTGGGATAGACATATTCACCTCTGCGTTCTCAGATGGTTGAATCTGGACTATGATCGGGTTGAGAGTAACCGCAGGTTTCTTTGGGTCATCGCCTTCTGTGATCAACCCGATTGACCCCTTGGGATCCCAATAATCTTCTATCTCAATCATATGGATACCTCCGCCCTTATGGTCTGGTAAAGGATTGTTACGGACGTTCGGAGCGGATTCCTTGGCCACAATAATCTTGTTATCAATAAGGGTCTGTATCATATCCTTCAAAGAGCGGCATTCATCGATGGTGTGTCCTTTCATGCCTGAATGGTATGCACAATATTTGTTCGGGTTAACCCACTGAGAAGGGTTCTCAGGGGTGACAACATGGATAGGTGTGACATAACCAGCGACTTTGAGCTTTTCATACAATTGGTCAATGGTCTCGGCTATGGCGGTGTATTGTTTTGGAGGGCGACGATCAAAATTAGGGCGAGGCCTAGGGAAGTTTTGACGGGTAGGGGGCGACTGATAGTGAGATGGATGGGAGTTATAGGTGTTGTAGACGGGAGTGGGTTGGGAGTATTTGGGTGAAGTGGGTTTATATGTGGGTTGTGGAGCTTGGTACGTGGATGGTGAAGTTTGGTATGAAGGTGAAGGCGCTTGGTAATTTGGAACGGGCTGATATGTGAATGGAGGCGCGAGATAGACCTGGTATTTCGACGGGGATTTGGCTTGTTGTGCAACCATCACGGCTCCCACATCCTTCTTTCTGGACACACCACCGGACTGCAGAGCTTTATTAGTTGCCTGTAAAGCTTGAAAGTTAGTAACCATACCATTCTTGATACCTTCTTCAATCCGCTCTCCCAATTTGATAATGTCGGAGAACTTTGACCCTCAACCATCATCAGTCGTTCATAGTATTGTGGGTCCTGAGCCCGAACAAAGAATTTTTTCATCTATTCTTCCTCTAAGGCAGGCCTGACTTTGGCAGCTTCCGACCTCCAACGAGTAGCATACTCGCGAAATTTTTCTGTGGGTTTCTTCGTCATGTTCCGAATATAGAACACATCTGGTGCATTCTCTATGTTGAACCTAAACTGGTCCATGAAGTTTGTGGCCATACCTACCCAGTTGGACCACTTCTTAGGGTCTTGGCTGATATACCAAGATAATGCGTCTCCCTTCAAACTCCTCATAAATAGCTTCATGCGGATCCTTTCGTCTTTTCCCACGCCAACCAATTTGTCACAGTAGGTCCTCAGGTGGACCCTTGGATACCCGGTGCCATCAAACATCTCGAACTTTTGAGGTTTGTACCCCTCGGGCAGTTCGACATCAGGCTGTATGCAGAGGTCTTCATAGTTCAGACCTTCGAGCCTCTTGACTCCTTCAACACCCTGGACCGCCTAGTCAACTTCCTAAGTTCCTCAGCCAGATTCCTGATAAACAGGTCTTTCTCATCGAATTCAGACGTATGTGTGATAGGTAGGGTAGAGTGAGTCACAGTCTCCACGTAGATGGGATTGTTGTAGGCAAATAGATGATCTTTTGTGTGAGTCTGAGGTCCCGGGGGTAGAGGCAGAGTGTTGTGGCAATTGTTGCACTGTGCTGGGAGGGTTTGGCTCTTTGGGGGGAGTTGCGTGAGGGTGATTTGCTGGGTGATTTGGCTGTTTTGGGATATTTTGTGGAGGTGTAGGGGTGACGTCAGGGACATTGCGGGAAAAGGACAGATTGGCCAGATTCCGGACCTGATCAAGCTCTTCTTGAAATTTCAGCAACTTTTGTTCCAATGGTGACATGTTCTCATGCAAAACCTGAATACCCCAACCATCGGAGGCCTCTACCCGTTCAACCCTATTCTCTTGTGTGGCGCCGCTAGATTCTTCCATCTTACTCTTGCCTTTGTCTTTTCCCCTGAGGGGACTCGGAGGAGGAGTAGGAGGAGGGCCCTTGGATCTTGTGCAATAGACTGATGATGCCAGAATGCACGAACTAAACTTAGTGAGGGGAATAATAAATAAAGGAAAAACAAAAAGTTAACGAAGTCAGTGAGGATTATAAAGAATATTGCGGTAATTTAAACACGTAATGCGAAAATGTAAAACACATCCTAAGTTGGGGAACCTCTTTGTGCCCGAGGTAGGCCTAGTGACCAATTAATTTGGAGAACTTGAAATGCTAAATGCCTCATTTTATTGTTGATAAAAATGGACGAATCCAAAAAAAAAAATCAAGAAATAAAATCACTAATGGCCATCGGCCTTATTACATTGGTAAAGCAGAAAAGAAAATCCTATCTAATTGGGTCCAGAAGGACCTTCTCCAAGCTTGGCCCTATTGGCATATTTCAGATCATGCTGAGTCTGGGGACTCCGTGCCTCGTTTCCTATGAACAAACAAGGTTAGGCCCTTACCCCTGCAAGACTCGACTATTTAATATCAATAATTAGCAGGAGCACTTAGTTCTCCAATTAAATGCACAGAACGTGAAGGCGTCCGTTTGGGTTCCAGGGAAACCCAATGGACTTTGGACAAGGCTATCTTAAAGGCTATTGTGCGGACAACACATTACCCTGGCTAGGTTTGACCATGATGCATGCAACATTACAATAAAGTAAGGTTTCTATGGGGTTTTCGACTGCACCGCTGATCGACTAGTTTTACCGCAAATACGCCTTTCCAAATTTAAGGGGTTAGTAATATTGGAATAACCGCAACAACTCATTATAAGCGTTGCTAGAGGATTTTTGTTTGGCACGAGTGGAATATGAATGCGGAGCATGATATGTAATAAATAGCATTTAAACAAATAAGCATGTATTTTCACGTTGAGGAAAGCGGTAAAGAAAGAAAATACAACAGTTACAATGGAAAGCGGTTACAAAGAAAACATGAAGATATGTCAATTTCGTTTAGGCAAAATAAATACTTTGCAAAATTAAACAGTTAATAGCATATAACGGGGAATGGGAAAAGGTGCAAGCCATTAACAAAATTAAAGGTCCAAATTCACAAAGCAACTTGTAATGGTAAAAGCCTAGGAAATATCCCCAGCAGAGTCGCCATGCTGTCGCGCCCCCCTTTTTCCTCGCACGGGTCAGGCACGCGGAGATTGGGTTTCATGACATTCTGGACAACTCCTTAAAGGAAAAGGTTTAAGGAAGAGTCGCCACCTAACGATTTTATGGTACGTTAGGGCACCTAGAATAATTAACTAATAAACTAGTTTGCATTACCAGAGATTGGGTAAGGGCTTGAAGTTATCCCAAGGGGAAGGTGTTACGCACCCCTCAAGATCCACAATTGTGGGTCCCAGCCAAGTAATTTTGAGAATTTGGACAGTAAACAAGCAAGGCTCACGTAAGAGGGGATTTCAAATAAATACTGAAATTATTAAAAGAAATTTAAAGAATAGCAAAGTAAAATCATTTGGATGAAAATGTCCTAGGTTTTAAATAATTTTGGATCACATCAATGCAACACCCGGTATGCCACGCCTCGAAGAGGGGATACACGTGGTATTAGCGCACCGGTCATCATATCCATATTCTACATTTCCCACCCCGTTAAGGTATTTAAAACACGCGTGTTGATCACGAAGCTTATTGCGTGCTATTACCCATCCCATTCTATAAGTCCTGGAAGGTATTTAGGACTACTAATCCTACAAGGTGAGTACTAGGCTGAACCCCTAGGTTTAAAAGGATAAAATTCTAAGCGACATGTAAAACAAATAGGACTACAGATATGGGGAACACATAAGGGCAGATACGAGGCTCACAGATCCCTCCACAGGTAAACACATAAATAGCACGTCTCAAACACAATCAAAGTCTCAAAGTTAGGATTTAAAACAGGAATTCCGAGTTGGAAACAGTAGGTTTCAACAGGTTTTAGCAAAAAGGAACGATTTTGAAAACTCAGTAACAAAGCAGGAAATTCACTTAAACAGAGTAGTTTAAGAGGAGAATGATTGATGTTAAAATAATTCCAGTTATTTAAACACAGGAGAAGGAATTAAAAAGTGCACAACAGTTTAATGAATTCCCTAGTAAAAGGGACGAATAATTTTTAGAAAATCAGTAGTCAGAAGTAAAGCAAGATTTTAAATAAAGCGGAGTAATTTCAAACGGGAGTGACTTACTTTGAAATCTAATAATTCACGATATGGCAAGAACCAATAGTTTAAATGAGTTTTAGTAAAAGAGAACAAGTGCATAATTTCAGAACCCAATAATTTTAAAACAGGACAAGGATTCAAACAGAATGATCTTGAAGAG
Source organism: Nicotiana undulata (assembly GCA_005239495.1). Taxonomy (NCBI): domain Eukaryota; kingdom Viridiplantae; phylum Streptophyta; class Magnoliopsida; order Solanales; family Solanaceae; genus Nicotiana; species Nicotiana undulata. The sequence goes on along the minus strand of MDKH01067409.1, from coordinate 10,558 downwards.
AGTGAACTGATTCTAAAATCCAGCAGTTCAAAGAAACACTCGGAGCAGGAGTCTAATAAATATCAGCAAAGAGGAAGTGAATGCATGATCAGTGATTTGGAAATAGAGTAGGAGTTTTAGGAAAAATAGGGTGAATTTCAAAAAGGGAAAAATAAGAGAGTGAAGGAAACGAAATTTCAAGGATTTCAAAAGAGACTAATTAGTTCTAATATCAGCCAAGTGCAAAAACGATTAATCGGTTTTAGTGCGTATTAGGCCTAAGGTTTGCCTAGGCGGGCGTATACACTTCCTACTTATTTTAAAGGGTGAACATGCAGATTTTAGCTTTGATTTTAAAGACGTGCAGGGTGATACATTTGTACAAAACGTTTCAAAACACATTTTCGCTAGATTATTAGATTAGATACGTAATGACTAGGTGTTTGACAGAGTATAGTTGAAAACAGACATGCTGAACGCAGAGTCCTAGAGAACATGATATCTAATGCTCACATGGATACCTAAAACATGGTTTCTAAATGTAGTACTGATGAGAATGCAACTGTAGTAACATTATGGCAATTTCATTACTTTATCAGAGTTGTTAACGGTGAGCAGGGCTTATGAGATGTCATGAATATAATATATATGCTGAAATAAAAATCTAAGCATAATTTCTAATGCATGAGATACATGTCCTGAACAGGATGTCTATTACACACATAGGGAAGTAAACCTCTGGTCATGATTTCTACCCGTTACTATACTAAACATGCATAACCCCCTCCCATATCCACTATCCATCCCCAATTATTCGTTTATAAATTATTACAAACCAAGAATAATAAATTACATCACTTAAAGGAAAATAATAAGCTAATTCTTTAGGGAGCCTTTAATCAGGCCCATAACTCCCAACCTCAATCTTTTCGAGTTTCACAGCCTTACATGGTCTGGGTGCAGCAAAGCTCCCTAAGGCCTCGTGAGTTCCTTGCCAATACCAGCACCCAGACATATTTGCCAAAGTTGTGCATGTGCAGTGTGGAATCACCAATCTCAGTGCGTCAAAGTTCATAGGGAACTCAAGAGGTTCCTTAAGCAATGCTTACACTGAGGGGGTGGAATTTAAGTTTCTAGGAATAATGTGAAGTGCTAGGAGTGAGTTTAAAAGAGGAACAAAGGTTTTGGAAAAGAGTTCAGTTGAAAAACTCTACAACTCAAGAATTATTTTGAAAAGAAAAGCTTTTGAGAATAGTAGTAAGGTTAGAGAAGTAATAGACTAATCAAGCAATCAAAGACAATGGGGATTGGGGACAAATAAGTTGCTTAATAGGCAGGAGAAGATACATAGATTCGATAAAAATTTAACTTGAACATAGTTGAAGAAATCAGAGAGGTTTAAGGGATCAGGGGACAACAAGATTCAATACTAAGCATTACATAATTTTTAGGATACTAGGAATAGACAACAACATATAAGCATTACTGATTCAATCAGAGCATGTAAATCCTAAGGAGGGAAAGTAATGATAGATAAAACAAAGAGATTAATTGCATGTTGAACAGCAGAAACACAAATAGAAGAAGATCAGGAATATGACAAACTGAAGCAATAAGAAACACATTGGTTTGGAGCTTGAATCTTAATTAGAACATATCAGTGAGAAAGAGTAAGCGGAATTGAAAGAGCAAGACAAAAGATCACTATGGTTAGCCTTGGCTTATAGCCGGCTAACAGTAACCAAGAGCAAAAGAAGAGAGTAGTAGAGCAAAGAGCTTTTTAAGAAAAACAGAGTTTTTAACACAAGTCTGTGTGTGTCTGTGTTATTGAAAAACATAGAGTATTTATAGTTGAAAACAGGTAGTAAAAAATAAAGTAAGAATTACAAGGGCATGGTAATAAAAGAAGACAAAATTCAATTAGTGTAAGAAAAATACACGGTTCCCTTAAATCAAGGAGTTCAAACTCAGAAATGGTAAAGACATATAGCCATATAAGGTAAATGAAAATCAGTACAAGGTTTAAACAAGGAAAAAATCCAGGTCTGTTAAGTAACAGGGGACTCGGAATTAATTAACCAAGAAATCAATACAATCATTCCCTTAATTCAAGGGATTCAAATTCAAATGGTAACACATATAGGCAAGGTAAAGGATCAGTCAAGAGTCAATCAAGGAAAGAATCAGGTTTACTAAGCAATAGGGTAAACAATTAAGACGAACGTTCAAAATATTTTAATTAAGGCAATGACCAGTAAGAATAAATTACCACAGACTAGTCAATCAATTTAGATAGAAATAAAAGGAAGGTCTGTCAATCAAACCTCTAAGTATGGAGTCCAACACATAATCATATAAGAGTCACAATCGTGTAAATAGACAGGAGTACTCAGACATAGTAGACAGGCAAGTTAAAAGGTGCAAGTCGGAACAACCCTAGTAGTCACAAGCATAAGTGAGGCTAAGTAAGCTCAGTAGCACTCATTCAAACAACATAGTCGCAGAGACTCAAGCAAATAGAAACAAACAGTCATGCTAGTACACAAAATCACGTATAGAAGTCTAGGAAAATTAGGGTTTCAACAAAGTCAAGTTAGAAAGCGGTAAGAACATAGAATAATTTGAGATATGCAGAGAATAGTTTAGACATAAAGAAGAAATCAGTTTAAAACAAGCGTAGAAAAACTCAAAGAAACCCTAATTTTAAAAAGTAAGTCGGAAATGTTTAAAGCTGATGGATCTTAAAGATCGAGTTGAGAATAGTGTAAAACATAAAGGATTAAGCTTACATCGCTAAAAATACCAGAGATTTAAGAGGTTTAGGTCAAAAAATTAGGGTTTCATAAGAAACCAGAGAGAAATAGAAGAACCTGTCGTGAAACTCAAAGGTCATGGTGGTTCTAGCATAGTCGAGTCAAAACCCCACCTGAGAAAGGCCGGAAACAACCCAAGCAAGAGCTCCAGTAGTGAGTTGGACTGGTCGAGACCATTGGAGGCTTCAGAGATGAAGTGAACCGGAGAGAGGAGGCATCATGGAGGCTGGTGGTCGAAAGGATGGTGGTCGGAGATGGCCGGAGAAAGGCGGTGCTTCATCGGAGATGGGGGGGAACATGGAAGGTTCTAGAGATAGAGTTGGCCGGATAAAGATAGAGTTGGTCTCGAATAATGAGGGGTCGGGGAAGGGGTCGTTAGGAATTAATTATGGTAAGAACAGATCTGGGCCGTTGATCTCATTTAATCAACGGCTCAGATTAATTGGGGGTTGGGCCGGGTCATTTGGTGGTCTGATGGGTTGGGTAATTGGGTTAAAATGTGGCTAAAGGTTAAATACACAATAAAATAGATAATTAATTGACTATAATGGCCAATAATTATATAAAAAAGGAAATCAAGTTAAAATAGGTAAAAGCACAGTAATTAACTAATATTAGGTGTAAAAATGCATAAATTTCGAATTGAAATAATGCAAAAATGTCCAATTGGGTCATAATTGTAAAATTGTTGTAATTGAAATTAAATAAGACCCAATTGACTAATTTGTGAAATAATAGAATTTTACTGGATAAAGAATAATTATAATTAACATACTAAGCTAGGAAATATTTTAAAATTATTTCTAGCATAATTTATGAATTATTTAAATATGAAATATTAAATAAACAGGAAAATAATTTAATAAGAAATATGGAAAAATAGGGAAAAATGCTCATTATTACAAAGAGTAATTTTGAAAGCTAGTATGCATGTTTGAAAATAGTTTTGAGGAAAAATTGGGTATCAATAATCTTCAGAACTTCAGATTTCATTCTGGCGATAGTAGAATGTACAACAAATGAAGATTCATGAGAAATTCAAAGAAGGTCATTCCGGAAGACGCTTCCCTAAAGCAAGCAATGTGAGCAAAGTTAAGCTTAAGGGACTGTATGTACCAGTTACATTAAGTGTCACCCTCACGAGTAAGGAATTTTGTTATCCTTGGTACATAGGGATTATCCCAAGGCGAGTGAGGGCACCGACGATGTGAAAAAATGCCATAGATGAAAAGGTAAAACATCTATACGTAGATCATCATAGCACTAAATTTTAGTACCCCCTTAAAGGGGGGAATATGGAGTGATGCGACATTAAGACAAAATTAAGTTGTTCTAGTAACTATGAAATGGTAAAGGAAGAGTGCGATTAAAATGAGAAAGGAATGAGATTGCACTTATGATAGGCTATGATTCTAGAACGTTATGTAAGCACGACGTTAGAAAAAGGAAGTAAGGGTTCCTGCCCGGAAGGTTATGGATAAATAAGGAGCCTGTGCAAGAGGTAAGTTAGACAAAAGAAATAACCCAAGAGAGATTACGCGAAATATGGATATGAGAATGGGCCGACGAGTAGTTAATAGTTGATTTAGGAAGAGCCTAGTCATGACTAGACAAGAAGTTGCAGACAAATCAGAAGATCATGCAAGATAAATGTAGTAAACCCCAACATGGAAAATTCAGCCTCATAGTAATGTCATTATAATACTTGAGATATACCCAAATAGGAGTCGTGGTAGTTAAAGATACCGTATGAGTTTTACGGGGATAAAAGAAAGTTCCACTGGTAAGACAATCAAAATATCAGTTCAGAAGCAACCCTACAAGCATAAGGACACGAAGGTAAGCAACTATGGATGATTATAGGCAACAAAGGACATCAAAAGGTCCATAATAAGCTCACAACTTTACGAGAGTCAAGGGTTCCCCCTAAGTACTTCAGTGAAAGACTAGTTGCAGAAATAAAGAAGAAGGCTTCAACCAAAGCACAGTGACCTAAAGAAGAAATGGTTGTGTAACAACAGTCTAACTACAAAATTGTATGCACTCCAAAAGAAAGTTGCACCTACCATGGCTAATAAGCGGGGAGTAAAACCAAAAGTAATATTTGAGGCCATATGAGTAGCACAAAAACTTAGGCATGCGTGAGAACTCCAGTATGCTAAGTATGCATGCAAAAGGGCACACAAAAGGGGGAAACAAGACCAGGAAAAACAATTGCTTATGTTTGAAGAAAGCTGAAATGGAACAAAAGGAATTATTCGATCAATGATCTAGAGTTAGTTACATTGGCCGCATCAGCAAGAAAACAACAAGAGCACGTCTTCCCAAACAAAGAAGCCTTCAGCAGGAGCTGCACTACAATGCCTCAGCTCTGGGAACAGGAAGGAACTGAGCGCCCCGGCGAATAAAGAAAACCTAGAACAAAAATGGAAGCCTAAGCCTTCACATCCGAAACTGAAAAATCATCAGTTGGAGAATCGTTTGCACTTATGATTTTTGAGTATTATCCATGCAGCATACATATCGATATTCATACAACTGTAGAAGACTCCGATATAAGTTAAAAGAAATAATTTGGGCCCAGGGCATAGACAAAGGATTGAATTGTTAGAAGATTGTATCATGAATATTCCACAATGTCCATGAAGGGATAAAGTAATAACTAATACCATGAGCCGCAGATCGAGAGATAGCTTAAGCCAACATAAAGGCTGATTAGAAGGTGGAGGAAACTAAAAAGTTACATCAACTAAGTAAATTAGGATTCTGCTTATTGGACTCAGAAAGTTACAGACATCATGATTGAAAACATTGTAGAATCACTCTTAATATCAGAGGTACAAGAGAAATAGTACAATAGCTATATTCTATAACGGCTCTACGATAAAGGCAGTTAGAAGTGTCCCAACCTTATAAGACGTTAGTATAAAGCTCTCACGAGATTGTGTAAAGAGGTGCATGTACTATAATAGAAGATCAAGTTGGGGATGGAATTATACCTACGTGGAAGAGAGGTCATGAAAGAGATAGGAGCTGTGATATGAGATTTTAAGGTAAGTAAGGTTAAGGTTAACAATGTACGAGATACTCAGGTGCAGAAGATTGTGAATAACCCATACTTCACATAAAAGCCTGGAAGTGCTGGGATTCATTATCCAGGAATGATAGCGTCATCGTCAGTGGAAAATCTTCCAACCTATGGTTTCTAGAAACCGAGAGATCTAACCAAGAGAGTAAAGAAGAGTTAGAGATGATGTGATGTCTCACTTGATGTTCTAGAATTACGTAAGGGAATCTATGGTGCAAGCAAGTTGGAGGAAGGTTGCGAATAGTATAAATAGATACGTAGAGGTCGCAAGTTAAATTATAGTAAAGCGACGAGGTTTTATGACAGGAGTAACAATGACGTTTGGACCTTCAATTGAGTAATGACTTGAAGAGGATTTCACGAGTTGTACAAGATTAAAGTAATCATGTAAGGTGAGTCATATTGGGATGCTATAAAATATAGTTGTGGAAGTATAGTATCGCCTAGGTGGATAAATCTAATTACTCCAGATGTCCCTAATGAGACGTGAGCCCTAGTGGCAGTGTTACATAAAAGATCAAGTTATCAGTGGTAGATGATGAATCAATATTAAGTTGAATCGACAATAGATAAAAGTATGAGATGATATTAGACCATTATCGCGCCCCTTTTCTCCCCCAAGGCACTCCTTTCGGGGCTCGGTTCTAAAAAGGGTTTAAGACATTGGTTGAGACGACTCATTCCTTTTTGGAAAGGGGGTTTGAATTTTGAAGAGTCGCCACCTAACGATTTTAAGGTGCGTTAGGGCACCTAGGGGGGTTAATTTATAACTATGTTTGATAACCAGAGACAGGTTAAGGGCTTGAAATTATCCTAAGGGGGAGGTGTTAGGAACCCCTCAGGATCCACAAGTGTGGTTCCCTGCCAAACAACTTTTTTTTGTGAATCTGTACAATTTAGCAAATAAACATGTATGGCTCAAATAATAGAGGGTTTAAGTCTAAATACACAGATATTTGAAAACAGTTAATGGAAAGCTAGATTTTGAAAGGAATAACAATCTAAGCATGTTTATGAAAGTGAAGGGGTATCCTAGGTTCGTTTATAATATGGATCACATAAATGCAATACCCGACATGACACTCCTCCAAGAGGGGATACACGTGGTATTAGCACCGGTCATCCTGTCCAAATCTACCCTTTCCCACCTCGTGAAATTAACTAAAGCGAGTGTTGGTCTCTACCTCTATTGCATGCTGTTACCCGTCCCTTCCTATCAGTTCCTGAGGAATTTTAGATTTCTATCCTATGAAGGATGTTCTAGGCAGACCCTCAAGTTTTTTTTAAAGGTGAAAATACTAAGGCGACATATAAGAAAATAGATAGGACTGACATCAATTGAGGGGAGCATGGAAGACAAATAAAAGGCTCAGATATACCTCCACACACAGTACACATAGACAACATGACTCATACATAGTTAAGGTCCAGATTCAGGTTCAGATCCTAAGCATGGTATCTAAGTGATAACACAAAGACAGATTTATTGCATAACTTAGAGAGGAAGTCCTAATCAGGCTTGCCTAATGGTTTTTAACACACTGACAGTCAAGCACTAATCACAAAGATAGTTCTGGTTTTATTTCCTTGTGGTTGATTACCTAAAGCTTGCCTAGGCGTGCAACAGTTATTCAGAGTTAATAACAGCTTCAGGTCGTTATACTTAATAACATGTTGTTCTAAGTGTTGCAAATGTTCAAAGACTAGTTACCAGTTTGTTAGAACAGGAAGACTATTTTATACATCTGTATTTAGACTAAGTGTAATTAAATGAGTACGATCCTATAACATGATGTCTAATGCAGAATGGTGCATATGCAGTCGCTATAACAGGATCTCTAAATGCACATAGAATCACATCATAATGCACAGTTTCAGGAATAGCATAGGTGACATTTTTTAATGCTTGTTTATCTTAATACATGTTTGCTAAGTGTAGAGCATGGTTGCAGCATGAATAACAACTGATATTAATACATTTATCCTAAGACAACATCTCTAAATGAAGTTTTAGAACATGTTTACAAGGCAGAATCACATAATAGCGATTTTAATGCATGGCATGCTTGGCATGTTGTACCTAAACATGGCTGCTATTGCGCATAGAGAAAGTAAAACCTAAGGAGCATGATTTCTACCCTTGATTACACTATAGCAGGCATATTACTCACCCCGTTTTCACTATCCAACCCCAGAGTTGTTTACAATTATTTATTACACACCATTGAATAGGAATTACATAACTAAAAATAAAGAAAATAAGAAGTTAACTATAGGGAGCCTACAGTATAGGCCCAGATCTCCATGTCCTCAATGCCAAGTAATGTTTCACAACCTTTTCACAATCCGAATGTGTCAGAGTTCCCTAAGGACCTCAAGGGATCCCGGGCAGTGCTCACACCCAGATATCACAGCCAAGATAGAGTAAGTGCAGTGTGGAATGGCCAGCCTTAGTGTGTCAAAGTTCAGAGCGAGCTCAGGGGTCCCAAGGCAATGCTCACACAAAGAAGGAAGAACTTAAGAGGTCTAGGAGTAAAGTGAGAGTGCTTGATATAGTTTGAAAAACTTTGAGTAGAAAAACAGTTTTGGAACAGAGAGTTAATTGAAATAGCCTTTTCATAATAAAAGTTTAACCAGTAAAACAGACAGAAAGAGCAGAAACACCCAACAAGTACACAAAGAACTAATAATAGTCAATCAACCACAACCAAGGGTAATGGGAGTTGAGGGACACATAGGTACATGGTAATGAACATGTAACATGTAGGAGTGTTCATAAACTATCAGAGATGCTAAGAGGTTTAGGAATTAGGGAATACAATGGGGTATAGGATTAGACCATCATAACAATACCAAACAGTTAAGACTCTAATCAGAATAATGAACTGAACACAGGCATGGGAGATTCATATAAGAAACATGTATTAAGTATACGGAGACATGTTGGTCATGACAAACAAAGCATAACTTAACATGTGTATGGGCTTCAGGATCTTAATTACATGTTGAACAACAAAAATAATAAATAAAAGCAAATTAGAAACACAATGAATTGCAACAAGAGTAGAAACATATTGGTTGGAGAACTGAAATCTGAATTAGAACATACCAGTGAGGTGAAGAAAGCAGTAACACAAAGCAAAAGATAGGCGATGCACAGTAGTTAGCCTTGGCTTGCAGCCAGCTAACTTAGAGTAGTAGCAAGTAGCACAAAAGAGAGAATATAGAGAGTAGTAAGTTTTAGTTGTGTGAGAGAGAGTTGAACAGATTCGTTCCTTCTTGTTGGCCCATGTAGCTGAATGGGTTTTGAAGATTGACAAAAGGCGTCCAGTTGAACCAGGTCCATCATAGCATACACTTCTGAATGAAGCAGTTGGATCACAAATCGTATAAGTCTAGGAGATATCAATGATTGCTAAGTGTAAAAGAACTAAGAGAATGTCTCCTAATACGAAAATGTTGCAAATTGACAAGAGAAGATGGAAGTTTCTTTCAGCTAGGACAGAAATAGAGGAAGGAAGTTGAGTTACAATCAAACTCGTTTACCAAGGAAGAGTTGGATCAGAATTGAATCATGGACTCAACAAACGAACTCTATAAATAATCAATGTATTACTGCTGAAAGAGGAGATGCACAAGTGCAAAAGTGAATCAAGTTCTGAAGAAAAAGTTCCAGAGGTTTTGCAAGCAGAATTGTCGTGCGAATACAAAGGCTACAGTTCAACTAGAAGAAACAGTTCCATCGTTTGTATATCGAGTCTAGTTGATTGTAGTAGGAGTTTAAATACTGTATCTTATCAGATTTCATAGAAGCAATCTAGTTGATTGTAGTAGGAGTTTAAATACTGTATCTTATCAGCTTTTATAGAAGCAATTGTAATAGGTACAAACTGATCAAGTTAGAGTTAGCTTGAATTCTGTAGAAATTAGCTAGAGGCTAGTTGATACAAAGAGGATTAGAGTTAGTCCTAGGATTACAAAAGAGTTTATTTTGTAAGTCCGTTTTGGCTCAGAGTTTAGTGAAGAGTTTTAAGCAAATCCTACTGAGGAGTAGGTCGTGGTTTTTTCACCTTTTGAGCCAGGTGTTTTCCACGTAAAAATCTCTGTGCCTTTACTATTACTGCTTAATTATTCCGCAAATTGTAGTAAGTAGTAGACTAAGAAGAACCTGGTTCTTCTTATTATACAACACTCAAAAATTGGGTACTGCACAATTAACTTATAATATTGTGTAGTATTGAAGTCTAAAACATCAATTGGTATCAGAGCAGTTTATCCTTGAAGAGGCTAAAACCTAGGAAAAGATCAAGATGAGTGCACCACCTAGGAACTGGGAAGGTCAATCAACTGCAAGGCCACCACTCTTCAACGGCCAGTACTATTCTTAGTGGAAGAATAGAATGAAGGATCACCTTATTGGAGAGGACTATGAACCTGGGACATAGTCACTGATGGACCACTTGCAACACTGAAGAAAACTGCTGAAGGAGTAGATGTGCCTAAAACTAGGGCTGACTGCACAACTGAGGATCTGAAGAAATGGGAGAATAATGCCAAGGCCAAGAAGTGACTAGTGTGTGGACTACGCCCAGATGAATACAGCAGAATCCAAAGCTGCACCACTGCTAAGGAAATCTGGGATACTCTACAAGTGGCACATGAAGGAACAACTCAAGTG